>JAWWMK010007115.1:0-27955 GCA_035047105.1 Galeopsomyia nigrocyanea
GTGTGTGTGTGTGTGTGTTTGTGTGTGTGTGTGTGTGTGTGTGTGTGTGTGTGTGTGTGTGTGTGTGTGTGTGTGTGAAATATAATACTTCGAAGGATAGAACCGGCAAAATGATGAAGCGCGTGTTGCCGAAGACTAACGCTTTTTCGAGCAATTGATTTCTCCGAAAGCGCGTCGATTTTTTGGGCTCTTAATGACGCGAAATTACTATGCTCTCAGCTTAAGAAATGGGCGTGGTAGCACTTCGCATCGCGCGCGAGAACCGGATACGGGGGGTTTTTTTTGTTACTTACTGGCAGGTCGTGTCATCCGAAAAAAAAATCTATAATTTCATTTTGGAAAATAATAGATATAGGTAGAGTGAGAGAGAGAGAGAGGAAGAACGACGCGGTGCCTCGAGGCCTCTACTTATCTGGCGCCTACGCTCGTTAAACTAAAACGCTTCCAGAAGGTATATAGCTTCTCTTCCCCTAATTTCTTAGACGAGGAGATCGTCTTTCCGTGCCGCTATGCGATTAGCCGCGATTGCGACACCGATGGCGGGCGGCAGTGGCGGCGGGCGGTTCTCGCTCTCTCTCTCCCTCTCTTGGGTTTGTAGATTTTACAGCCAAGTATTCGTCGGCTCTCCGGGATAATTTGAGGATGTCTGGTGTATACTTTTCGAATTATGTCAATCCCAGACAGGTATTGATATATACCCACGAAATTTATTGTTCAGCCTTTCTCTGGCAGTTTCTAAACTGCAGCGCTGTCGACTGGCCAAGAATTTCATAGGGGAAAAATCTGGATTTCCGTCTGAAATTCTTGGCCAGTCGACATCTAAAGTTCGCTTCGAAATTTTCCATTGCCGCTCTGTTGCGATTTTTAGTCGTTGCATTACTCAAATTGGAGATTAAAAACAAAAGGGCTTTAGAAATCAATACAATCTACTATTTCTAGTCATTCTGCTGTATTGTTTTCATTTTTTAAATCAAGATGGCTACGTTCATTTAGTCGAAAATATTTATGCACACGATCAAAATTGAATAGATATACAGAGACATATGTTCTAGATATATGATCACACCAATTAAAATATTGAAAACCATAATAAAAATTTATTAGTTCCTTATTGAATCAATTATTGAATTTGACAATTTTAATGATGCGCTTCGATCATATTTCACATAAAAAAAATATACTTTTTTCTTTCGTTCTCTACAGATCGTACTTTCAGCAATACTAATTACGCAGCAGGTACCTACATATAATAAAGAGTAAGGTGAGAGTTTCGAAAATGTATGTTCATTGCGGTTTAATAGCAATGCATGAAGTGGCCTTGTTGCAATTCTCGCTCGCTCGTCAAATGTGTATTATTAAGCCGTCCTCAATAATTTTTGTTCCAAAAGATCGCATTGCAAATGCAAAGGTAAAATTATAATGGCATAATTTTACATAATTAATGGGCATTGCAGACCGTTGAACAGAAATGTCATAAATTCGTTTCATTGCATGAGACATTTCATTTTATAATGCAATGAATCGATTTAAAAAATTGAAAAGAAAAAATTTTTACTTTTATGGCTAAATTAAACAATACCGTTTAAATGTTTTTTTTTTAATGAGAACTATGAATTTACTTTTATAGGAAAATTTTTACAGGCCTCAAAAGCTTTTTGCCATTCAAATTCTATATTCATTTCGAGTAAATTCTGGTCGTTTATATAATTGCCAAATAAAATTATCCTCGAAATTATCTATTAGATTAAATATTCTTACTTTACCGTAGTATAAGATAAAGGTACATTACAATTAATATTTGTATTAAAAGGAAATTTGAAACGAACGCTTTACAGATCATTCTGCAAATTTCGGTATGCTAATGTTGACATTGCAGAATTTATTATCAGTTAACTAATACGCAGTTTAATTCGAGAATGTTCTTAGGAATTCAGAATTTCCAAATTCTTTCATTCGTCACACCGCGAAAAATATGCAAAAGACAAGAATGTGCAATGGTTTAATAATCTGTTATGTTTACTTGAAACCACAATATTGCCTCGTAACTTGTCATCATTTGAATCATAACTCATATTGCCAAATAAAGGAAACTTACTAATGTTTCCTGCAACAAAATGATTTAAAATTTATAACAAATAAATATCAGAAATTATTGAGGATCATCTTAATGAAAGCAAATAAAATTAGCAATAAAACTGAATCATTCATTTATGAAAAAATTATTCTAAAAGTTTGCAAATCACTGTAGAATATCTTCTATTGTATATTTATTTTTTTTTAAATTTACAAGACAATTCAAGACTTATAATTAATTAAGTAATTATGTTGATTCTCATTTATCTTTTCTTTTATCGTTGAATAGCACGTGTAGGATTTCAATGTACAAACTTCCATCTGCTTTATTGATTGTGACTAATGCGACGTGACTAAAGTCGCAGTCGTATGTATTCTAATTTCCATATTGATCAACAGAAGATAACCATATCTCTATTTTTAATGAAAGAAGCACATTCATTAATTATCATAAAGTATGATACCTTCTTAAATGTTGCAAAAAGATTCGTAATTTCACAGTGTCCGTGATGACTGCACAATTTCAAAAATTTTTATGTTCAATGAATGTTTGATCACATTTTTTAATTAATAATTTTTCCATAAACAACATTTTGAATGCAATACGTAACCAGTCTCGATGCCTGTCGTTTTCAAAATTAATATTAGCATTATGAAAATAACCAATCATCAGAAAACATAATCAGAGGCTCTTGTAAAAAAAAAAAGATTACGTTGTGCCAACAATACGTTACGAGACATAATGACTATAACGTAAGACCTCAATTTCATCGAAGATCGTATCATCACCGACAAAAAAAAAAGTATCGTCAAACGCTTCACAATTCATCAAGCGATCGATTAGACAATACAAACACATCTATTATATCCCCGATCGCTTGCATAACTCAATAAGCAGAAGAAGAAAAAAAAAAAGAGCGCGCGTCCAATTCATCATCCAAGAGTGCGCAATCAACAAAGTATAAATAATGCTACGTTTGCAAGCAAGTACACGGCCCGAAGCAGGTATCTTAATTACAGCAAGCATCGATGTATATATGAGGAGTAAAAGATGTCTATACGGGTAATACACGAAGCTGATGTAATGCGTCTTTTTGGCATGGCTGACCGCCTTTGGCGACGGCTCGTCACTTGGCGGCTTCGCTTGTCGTTCATCTGTCGCCGCCGCTTGCAACTATCCTCTTGGCTATATACTCTCCGAGCACTCGTGTGTCTCTCTTTTTTCCTTTTAGAAGGCTGCTGCCTGAGCACACTGCTGCTGGTGAGAGACATTTGCGCGACGTGATCCGCGGCGTTCTCTCTCTCTCTCTTTCTGTCGACGAGAAGGCCCTCTTCAACGACATATACACCGAGACTCGTCGTTGCATTGCCTTTTTTTACCTTCTCTCATTAACGGATATGTTTGCTCTTACTGAAGTAGCCTTGTTGATTTTTTTTCTTTCTTGCCGTCACTTCTTTAGAGACGAATTTTTTCATGGTTCTTTTTTGTGATGGTTTAGGATGAAATATCATTGTTAACAACTCTACGCTTAGGAATTGTCCAGAAAAAAGTTTAATGTTCAAGTTGAAGCTTACAAATTTTAAAATTTCCTCATAGTGTCCCGTAAGTGCTGTTCGAATGAGAATAGAAAAAAAAAATGGTTGCGACAAAATTAAATAGCTCAGGCCAACACTTTGATAATTATTGCAGATTGAATGATGTATTCAATTTCGAATTGCGAATGATCTCGAATGAAATTAATTGTAAAAACAGTGTCAATTAAACACATTAAGTATAATTACTAATTAACATCCAATTCTGGACATACAACTAGAATCGATTGCACGAAATCAAAATGATGAAAAAATCCCACGACCGAGTGCTGGCAATTAGCACGCATATTGCATCAATCTTATACAATAATGGAAAATTTGCTGAATTCTTGGCAAAAAATTGTTTGCACATTAAGGTGTAATCAACCATCAACTGCATCATATCTTAAAAATAAACACCTCGCAAAAAAAGTAAGCTCTTTGAAAAATATACAGCATCGTTTAAGTGAGTGTGTGCTAACGAAGGATAATTTGCTGAAAGAGATTTTTCTCAGAGGAAGCCGCAGTAGTCAGTGGCGTTTCCTTTCAATATCAAAGTACCAGTGCGACGTTTGTTTGTCAGGCACTTCAGTTCTGCGGCCATCTGCTTGCTTCTGTTTATCCAGCACGAGAAGTAGGGAGCAAAGCCCTAAAGCTTCAAGGGAAACCTTTGACTTTGAGAAAAGAAAAACATTGTCAAGAGAGACGAAGAGACATCGCCTTGGGAAAATACGTGTCAACTTCACAAATTTTTCAGTAATCTCAACGGAGCCAAAGCGGCACGTGTGCCCGTCGAGAACACTTGGGAGGTCAAAATTTACAAAATTTAGCGAACGATTTGTCATATTCTTTTTTTTTTTGAATGCTTTATACAAGTTCTTATTACAATTAGTATAAATGTGTTAGTACAGCTGTACGTCCTGATAGAGCATTTGCAGATAGAGCGTGTGGATTTCTATTTGCCATATGATATTGAGCTCAAATATTGAACGTTTAATTGAATTCAAAGTGGCAAATACGAATAAAAAATTCATCATTAAATATACTACTAAAATTGCCGAACAGGTGTCAGATTATCGGATTAGCAAATAATGCATACACGTGGATACTTGATTAGGCCGATACTGAATCTATCAAGCTTTTCAAATAAGAAAAAGCCATTGTCAGTTTTTTTTTTTTTTTTTTGATTGATGAGAACGTACTAATGTTATCTCGCTAGCTAATTATAATTCTAGAATCTAATTTTGCAGTGCTTCGCCAATCTTTAAATCGAACGGCCAAACTATACTAATTCGACATCGTATAATTAAAAAAAAAGGATTGAACAGCTGAAAATATATTCATCAACTTTGCTAACTGACGCCTCGTCGGCATCAAGGTGTATATAAATCCCGCCTCGGACAGTGCAGCTCTTTAAAACGCGAAGGTCCATATAATGACTAGTTACGTAAAAGATTAAAAGCGCAATACAACACAGAGAGGCGCGCGCGCGCGCGTGTGTGTGTGTGTGTGTGTGTGTGTGTGTGTGTGTGTGTGGATCGATTACACCACATATGCGCGCACACCGTTAAGTCATATTTGCGACGACGACGGCGCCAATTATTGGCGCTCTTATTGCACATTATCCCTCGCACGAAGTGAGAGAGAGAGAGGATAATAACGAGTTTCTCGCGTACAACCTTGCGCGCGCGGAGAGCGACCGTTAGAACGACCGCAATTAACTTTATGAGAGGCCGTTCCTGTGAGCGCGCGAACGTGATGCTCTCTCTTACGCCTATTGGCTTCTAGCAACGTACGACGATGATTAAAACGCTATCTTTGCCGCGAATATTGTCACTGGACGTCGTTACATACAGGCTATATACGAGAATCCAGTTGCGTGGATGACTGTCTCGACTGCCGATGTTATTGTTAGAAGGGATTCACCCCACCTTTGTCATTTGGAGTTTTATTGAAAATTACTGGCTAGTACTTTGTTATGAAATTTGCTTTTTATTGTTGAGCGGGGAATATGAAAATAATAATTTTCGATGATCATACTAATATTGTTTTGTAGTTTATTAATTTTTTTATACTGAAAAGTATTTTTTCCTTGAGACAACACTTGACACACCTATAACTTGAGCGATTACCTGGTTTTTGTTAATTTGCTCGATAAATCGCTGTGACTTTAATTCACGTCTTTTATTTATACAAATTTTAATAATGACCATCCGCCGCCTCCTGTTGACATTGTCACGAAGTATCGTTACTCACCAGAAATCTGTGCCGCACACTATAAGCCATTAAAAGCCGACAGACAGGTCGTCTGGCAAATTCGCACGATTCACAATGTCGAGCATGATGAGGCCCGATATACAAGACGTTGGACACCTGGTGTCTGTCTCTCTCTCTTTCTTCCCGTGAGACAGATGATTTATCGGCTGTTTGTCCACTCATTTATTAAGGTGTCGGGACTTTAGCTATATAGGCAAGGGCTTTTCTTCGACTGCGCAATTATAATGGATTGATGCCAAAGACGACGTCGTCATCCCGTCTTTAATCATCGGGACGAAGATTAATCTTATACCTCTCTTCTTCGCTGTTTTTTAGCGGTTATTTTCACTTTTGCTGATTGATTACAAGAGAGAGAGAGAGAGAGAGAGAGAGAGAGGCCTTAAAAAAACCGTGCGTCATTAGTTTTTACAGTGTGCAACTAATGCAAGAGAGTTGCAGACGGAGAGAGAGAGAGAGAGAGAGAGAGAGAGAAAGAGATTAGAAATCTGCGCGTCTGGAAAGCTGCACGGGATGATCCCGAATTTACGGAAATTTGAAAAGGCTCTTATCGTCTTTGGCGATGGGTAATTGCAGGTCTACTAGCGCGGCGGCACAAGAGCCGTTAATCAACTTACGTCTTTCCGGGCGGCGGTGGTGGCGGCGGCGAAAATGAGCCGCCTCGCTCGAGCGGAAACGGCCTGCTAATTATATGGACTCGCCGACGCTGTCCATTTGTTTCTGAGCCCCATGGGGACTGACAGATCGCATAATAACTATGCCTCTCATTCGTAACGTTGTACCATATCCGTGGATTCTCTCTCTCTCTCTCTAGCTCACTGATGTCTTCCGTCGGGCAAACGTCCCTCGGGGAGGAGCTCTCTCTCTCTCTCTCTCTCTCTCTCTCTCTCTCTCTCTCTCTCTCTCTGAGTAGAGCTCCTGTTCCCTTAGACACGAGTAACATGCTGGCATGCAGGAGAATAGAGATAAATGGATTTGTTGCATTTTTCTACGTATATGTTCGTTTTTTTTGTTCTCTTCTTTTTCTAGACGGTGCGTGACATGTGGGTATTTTTTTTTCAAGTTAGTGGGAATACAAATTATAATTTCGAGAATTATTGATGATCGATTAATCTAGAGTAGCTGACGTTTTTAATGTACTTCTTAGCATCGACCAAAAATGGTTTAATTATATTTCTGACAACATAGTTGAATGAATAACTTTACTTTCACTAATACCGCAGTAGAGGGTATTTTGAACACCATGGTGCATGGATGTGATTGATATCATAATCAATTTGAAACTTTATAGATCAGAGTAATCAATATTGAATTGAACCAAATCCATATAGAATGCAGTTTATACTATAGTTGATAGAAAATAAGATTCCATCTATTGGGAAAATGTATTGAAAGTACATATACCTGTTGCAACTAATTGACGACTGAATGCATTTGCTTTCAAACTTACTGTATCAATTTAAGTAGTGAAAAATATTGCTGGAGTCTTTTATAATATTTTAATAAGATTTGAATAATTTGAGACTGCTGTAAACACTTATATAAAGCAAATAAATTTTTTTCCGCTTTCTTTCTAAATCAATGACTGTCAGTCTAGCAAAAGTCGAGTGATACTTTCAGTACCACGAAAAGGAAAAGCACTCTAAAATATCAACAAAACGTGTAGAAAATGGGCAAAAAGATGACAATCTTGAGCGCATCTTATACAGCCCTCGTGAGCTTGCGCCATTTCATTGAAACGCAGCAGCGTTACCGTCTGTGCTCACGCATACTTGATGGCACTATAAAAAACAACTCTTCCTGTCCTAGGTCCCGAATGGGAATGGCGCTTTAAAACTCGTCGAATCAATCGTCGTTGTCATCGTATCCCAAGTATGGAGTGTCCCTTCCACACTCCATGATCCCAAGGTAGATTTTTCGGTAAGGTGCTCACGAGCCAAAAAGTATTCGTTTTAACGAGCGACCGCAGCGGCTCGTCTAGCTTAGCAAGAGCTTTTTCGTATATACGATACGTTGTATACATTTTAATGAAATTCTTCTTCTTCTTCTTCTTTTTTTTATTCGAGGGCCAAACTGCGCGTTTGAATGGATTGGCCCGAACGTGACTCTCGCGTGAAATGGCGAGAATTTTCGGTGTTTCGCGCAGCGAAATTTGTTGAACAAGGGTGATTATTTTTTTTTTTCCTTTTACCAGGTTATTGTCGAATAAATTTCGGAACGCGTGTTTCACTCTCGTTGAATTTCAATGACGACGGAGAATTACTTTGACAATCGTATTTTTCACTTTACATTGTTTGCGAGTGTATACCTGAAACGTAATGCAATAGGATTGAAATTTCATCGTGAAAACAATGTAACCTCGTATATATATAACTCGAGTAAAAGTGAAATTAATGATCGAGTCAATTAGTCCAAACGGCAACAAATCACCAGTGGCAAAGTTCTGTGAGGCACGTTTGAAGTTCGAGAGAGCGAGGAAGAAAAAAAGTTTGACTATAAATAATGATCCCCGTGAATTAATCAAAGCCTGGCACAACAAAGCTGGGCGTTGTGGCAAGATATTAAAAGCCAGTCATCACTCAAGCGTGTATACAGACAAAATAAATTCAAATTAGCGCTATGTACTAAACAAAGGCGTCCCTTATCTCGCGCCAAAACTGCACTCGCTGGCGCATGAAAAACATTCAGTGTTATACGCTATATAGGATCTCTGTGTGTGTGTCCCCTGTTGGTCCGACATGATTTTCTCGAGAGCTTACAAGTGCGCATTATCATGGTAAATTGACTCGTTCTCGTCGTCGTCGTCGAAATAGCGTCCGGTGAAAAGCTCGCTCTCGTGTGCGCGGCATTAGCATGTGAAGAGGTAGCCGACATCCGGCCTGGGCGATCATTAGCGTATGCCAGATTCCTTGTGGATAAGCGAGCGAGAGAGAGAGAGAGAGAGAGAGAGAGAGAGAGAGAGCGGCAGTGACACACACACGGCGCTTGAATACGTAAATAAAAGGGGGAGAGAGAGAGAGAAACAGAGAAGGGTTCTCGTGATGCATGAGAATTTCGCTTCTAGCCAAGCGTGACTGAATTCTCTCTGAAAAATAATTGCGCGTTACGCATTCGCGCCGCGCGAGCTGCTGCTGCTTCGTGTGCGATATAAATTAGAAGTGACCTGTGTGTGTGTGTGTGTGTGTGCTACGCCCATCAGAGGGTTGTTGAATGAGAGAGAGCGAGAGAAGTTGAAGTCCGTTGTTGAAAATCTGACAGCTGTACGATCGTTTGTCTTCCTTTGTTTCTATCACGGCTTGATGGATATCGCATGGCTGCAGATAATTAAATTGAGATTAATTCGCCCCGACAATAGCGACCCGTACAAATTTCATTGCCTCGGCTCTCGCGCAATGGTGAGAGTGCAGTGTATTTATACATATAATAATAATAATAATAATAATAATAATAATAATAATAATAATAATAATAATAATAATAATAATAATAATAATAATGCCTTGTCAAGCGGATTGGTAGGTTGAATCGAGGGTTGAATAATTAAGGTCATTTATTATTTAAACGGTAAGAACGGGGACTCGTATCGATTACAATTTATATACAATGCAATTTTCACTCGTGGCACTATCAAGTCGCCATGCTAATTTTGTATAACCTGTCGCTGTTAATGATATGCCTGGATTGAGCTTGCACGACGCGAAATGCATATCCTTAGATGGTCTTCTTCGACTGCCATCACACGCAGACTTGAAAATCAGCTCTGTATATTCAGTTTACGCGAGGCAAGAAAACGATCGAGTACTTCGCGAAGCTCGCACACGAACGCACGCTCGATGTATATAAACTGACTGCTGACAGCCTCATTACAAGCGCGTTCTTTTTATATATATAAAGTTTTCTCGTGAATCCGCGGTGGGGAAACTCGTTTCTGAAATCGACTGCCAATGAAGCTCTTTTTTCGTACGATCGTAAATCCAAAAATACCATTACTTCTTTAAAAAAAAAAAACAAAAAATTACTCTTTTCAATCATTTCTACTAGTTCGATATACACGTTGACTGGCTCGAAATTGCGAAAAAATCCCCGAGAGCAAAGAGAGATCGAAAGGTCAATCAAAGTCCGCACACACATATATACACACGTATACACCCTTCAAAAAGGGTTTTCTCTCAGAGGATTCGAACGACGGCAGGGACACGACGTCAACGCAAAGTCGCGCAACACGACAGCAAGCTAGAAAGAGAGAACGAGAGAAGGGTGAGAGAGAGAGAGAGAGAGAAAGCAAATGTGCACGAGTGAGAGTGACATGCTCGTTTCCATCCGAACAATTTTGCGGCATGTCGACGTGTTCGCGCCGCTCTTTGATTTGGAAACCCACGGGAGGCAAAAGAAAGTACACCACCACGGGTGCGCAAGCAAGCAAACCAAGCAAGCAAGCATAGCGGTTTTGGCTTTGTAATTTCGTCGACCGTAAAATGTCAAAAACAAAGGTCAGAGAGAGAGAGAGAGAGAGAGAGAGAGAGAGAAACAGCCTACGTAGAAGTTAAATGGAAAGGACCGAGTCAAATTGGTTCTCTGCACTTCGATTTTTTTTTTCTGCGCCTTGAATTCGAAACAGATTGACGAAGTCAGAAATGCAATTTTACGTATCTTAATCGTGCGAGTAATTAGGCAGCTAAAAGACAATTTTTTTTTCATTCTGTCAGAGATGTCGAGAAAAGGAAAAATCAAAAGAGTAAAAACCAAGCGTGAAAGTGAAAAAGAAGAAGAAGACGAAAGAAGAAAGAAGCTGCGCGCACAGAGAGCGTCGGCAGTATCAGTGCCATAGCAGTATAACACAGAAAGTAGCTCTCTCTCTCTTTCTCTCTCTCTGTGTAAAAGCGATGGTGACGATGGCGGTGGCGGCGATCAAGGCCCGCAGGCTTGAGCTGTCACCTGCATTGTTTGGGCCGCGTAATCCTGTCTCCCTCTCGTCGACGTCGTCCGCCCACCCGGTCTTTCTCTCTCTCTCGCTCGCTCTTTATATACACAATGGACTGACTGCACCGGTAGAAGCAGCAGCAACAGCAGCAGCCACCGCCACGCCTCAGCATACCTAATCACCCCTGGGCGGACGTCTGCTATTGAGACGTTTAATTAACTCCACCGCTTTGTAACGTCCTTCTTCTCTCTCTCTCTCTCTCTCTCTCTCTCTCTCTCTCTCTCTCTCTCTCTCTCTACTCCACTGGCTTTTCTTCGACCCGCTCGCTCTATACCGCGCTACCTATTATTACATCGAGTGCTTGCGCGCGCTATACGTTCTCGCGCGCGTATTATAATATGCCTTTGTGTGCCACTGTCAGCGAGGGGTATTGGACACTGCACGATTAGGTAATTCAGTGTCACTGAACTCGACGATTTTATTGTCAGATTGTTATTCGAGATTACGAGCGACGTTAGATAAGGGTTATAGCTTCGTTCGATTTTAAAGTAAACAGAAGGCTTAATGGAGAATTTATTGAGTATAAATGTGTCCGAAGGCTTTTAATCGACGTGCAACATATTTTCTTTTTTTTTGTAACTTCGATCTTTGACACATCCGGTCACGTCTTATTATAGAAAATTCCCAGCTATTAATTGTTAAGAGCGCAGATAATGTATAGTGATGAGTACATAATTTTATCTATTATTATTTATGACGGATAAGATAAATGTAATTTATATGTGCATATAAATAATAATGAAGAATTGCTTTATTTTTGACTTACAAGGAAGTATGTTATATTAATAAAACAAAATGTTTTTGACATCTGTCGTAAATAGTCGCGAGACATGATAATTTCGCTGAATCAATATATAGTTATATATCAATTATATCAATGACTGGTGGCTTTATTGCATGACATTTTAATAATTATCAGACTTTTGGATCAAAATTATTTACATCGCGGTTGGTAATATATATTGTATATTAAGTAATACATCTCTTTCCTCACAAATGACAAGATGAAATTTCACAGACGTCTATGATTAACAATCCTCCTAGTATTGCAACGAGACAGTGACATTGTAAATCAAAATCACGTCGAGATTATAATATCGGTATACACAAAAATCACGTTCAGCGCAATAATGATATGCGGTAATGTTAATGACATGAGCAATCTGTTATGACAGTTCATTATGCAAACGAAAGAGAGAGGGAGAGAGAGATTTGTATCTTAACATAGATGAAAATGATCTTCAAACAATCGTGAGTTATGGTACGTGTTGTGTGTATGACGCACGCAAATGTCTATCCAAGTCTGAGAGAAAATCACTTAAATTAAATGCTGACACAATGACTAATGCATCGAGTGCCGTTTTTATTAAAACTGAGAATTTCCTCACGGTGAATTATTATTGAGGCGTTGCTTTATAATGCTGAGTAAAATAAGCAATTAAAAAAAAGAATCAAGTCATGAATTAGCTTTGGCTCTGACAACACAATAACAACGCAACGCTTATTTTTTATCGATACAATATAATTTTCACATTAATAACTTGTCTTGTATACAATATTTTTTTTATCAGACTTTGTAAGATTTATTTATGCCAGTCTTTGCTCGAAGATATTGCTTAATTTCACGATTGTTTCTTTTCTCAAACTCATTTATAATTATAATCAATTGGAACAGTAAGTAACGATGTTTCTGTGTTTAAGACACTCTTAAACTTTTTGCGATTTTAAGTGATGGCAAATAAGAACGATCCGGAGTATTATGATAAAATTGCGGTTGTTGAGGTTGCACATTGTCACTGTACTGTCGTTGTTGAGGCTCTTCATGCTGACTGTGCGTATCATGTTCATAGGAAGGTGATGATTTTGACATAGGAAGGTGTTGATTTTGAGTATCATAATCGTATTGTGGTTGCTGCTGTCCTTGTTGAGGCTGCACATCGTAATCGTACTGCGGTTGGTCAGGAACTTCTGGTTGAGATTGTACGTCATAGTCGTGCTGCGGCTGTTGAGCTTCTTCTGGTTGAGGATGCGCATCATAATCATACTGTGGTTGTTGAGGTTGATTCTGAATTTCATAGTCATATTGTGGCTGCTGTTCTTTTTGTTGAGGTTGCACATCATAGTCGCACTGTGGCTGCTGACCTTCTTGCGGTGGAGGTTGTGAATCATAATCATACTGTGGTTGTTGAGGTTGATCCTGGGTATCATAGTCGTATTGTGGCTGTTGCTGCTCTTCTGGGTGAAATTGCAGGTCATAGTCATGTTGCGGCTGCTGAGGTTCTTCTGGTTGAGGTTGCACGTCATAGTCATATTGCGGCAGCGGCTGCTGAGGCTCTTGTGGTTGAGTCATATTATAATCGTATTGAGGTTGTTCTGGTGGATAATAATCATTATATTGAGGATGTTCCTCTGCTTGTGGATAAGTATCTATGACTTCAGTTTCATTATCATGATAAATAGGAGGAAGACTTTCAATAATCTCTGTGTCCTGATCGCTAAAATGTATTCCACCATAGTTTGGAATTTTTCCGATCGTATTAGGAGCTGGTGAAAGATAAACATTAGATTCGGGAACAACATTGACGGAAATGGTTGATTTACTTTCTGGAATAACAAGCTGCACCCGTACGAAATTTGAATGATCTTTTTCTTGATTATTTAGGGATATTTCAACTGGATCAACTAGTTCGTTATCGGGTAAAGCAGCACTAACAGTTGTAGTAGTCAAAATGCTACCTTTTATGCTATCAATATTGATGACAGATGGGACTTCAGCATGTAAGAAGGTGCTTGGATCATTATCAGAAGAAAACACAATCGAGTCATTTGAAATTCTCACGGAATTATGATCGCCGAGAGTAGACGTGTCACTAGCCGAAGAAGCGATATTATTTTCAGGAACACTAACAGATTGAATTGGATTTAGAACAGAAACTGGATTATTTACCTGTTCTTTAATCGTTTTTACAGAATTTAATAAGTTAGCTTCAATAGGAGCATTAAAAGAAATAGTAGAGTCACTTATCTTAGATATCTGCTCTACTCCATTCACGCGATTCCGTAGTTCGTTTTCAATCATAGAAAATCTTTTTGGAGATGCATTATCTTGTGTGTTATGTGCAATCTGAATCATGTCTTGAGCAGGATTTTCATTTCCTTGAAGTTGGCTATTGACTACAACATCCGCATAATTAAGCGCTGAATCAGCATCAGCAGGAACATCTCCCGACACTTCAGCATTGATATGATCCAAATTGAGTTGCTTCTGGCTTCTACTATTCGGCACTTCCGCACTATGTTTAACTTGAGGCACTCGAGAAGCAAGATCAGCCGCTTTACCTTCCCTATGAGACACCCACTTGATGCCCTGCGGATATTCCGTAGGTACTTGAGTAAAAAGCTCGGCAGGTTTGGCCCAGCACACAGCTGATGTACTTGCTGCCAAGATTGTCAGATAAAATATTACACCACTCATAGTCACCGGTGTTAAGTGACACGCACTTCACTGACAGCACTACAGTGCTGATGCTGCTGCTGTTGCTGCTGCGTTCTCACAAGACTTCAAGTGTTCTGGATGCGTTTGGCTCTCATCTTCGCTTTATATAGCCAAACAGCTATAGTTGAAAAGAGCTCCGCAGGATTCTACGTGTGAACCGGATTCGAATGCTAGTTTTTTTTCAAACCCCTTAGTATAAATTTAAGATGATTTCGTCACAATGTTTTTTACAAACTGATGTTTTTGAGAAATCCACCGAATTCCTAACCAAATGGACAAAAATAGAGAAGCCGGATAAAACAAAACTGCATTATAACTATCTCCGTCGCCGAGTTTTTTTTTCTTATCATGAATGACAGAAACCGACAGAGCCTGGCCATAATTTTGACAAAGTCAAGAATGCAGCTATCTCCGGGTTATACATAATAAAACCAACAAGGTAAAAAGGCGACATGCAAATAGACTTTTTGCATTTTGCGGTTAGTTTCCTTTGGCATGCTTCTCGTTTTAGTATCTAAAAAGGCATGTTTTTTTTCGACTTCCTCTTGCGGCTACCAGATGGATATATAGCGAACTAGAGAGAGAAGGAGTGAGAGAGGCGTACACTCGAACCGGCGGGCAAAGCCGATGCATGAAATTCGATTAGCCATGAAATTCCCGATGGCAGGTCGTAAATTATGCGTTTTAATATTCCGGCCAGATATCGGGCCAATATTGATCACGTAAGCGCTACTTTTGGCCGAGGTCTCGCTGCCTTTATCTTGCCAGAGAGAGAGAGAGAGAGAGAGAGAGAGAGAGAGAGAGAGAGAGGGGAGAGAGAAAGAGAGAGACAACCAGGATAAAAGCCTTTGGCAATCAAAAGCTCGTAAATAACGTGTGAAACTTGAAAATTCATATCGATGCTTGTCCTCTCTTTCTCTCTGCCTCTGCATATTAATTTTTTCTCGCGTTAACCTCTGTCGGCGAAATTTTATTTCCTGATTTACGAGCTGCGGCTTTTATACGTTCTCGATACTTCAACGTTCAACACAAGTTTCGAATGGAATAATTTTTCATTGACATTTATCGATGCTTTGGTTGATTTCTTTTTGAGTGGAATACGTGCTAATCAAATTTATTTCCATTGCTTCTATTTATAATGCCTCATAAATTATGGCAGAGTTAACGTGTAAATTAGATCTGTTTCAGATAACGTCGAGTATTTTATATACGGAAATTTCTGAATGGATGAATTTGATTATTCGTATGATTGATTTGATCACATAATCTCACCTGCTTCCGAAATACAAAATTGACTGCTTTATCGATATTTATATTCAATGCTTGAACCCAACAAGTATAAATCCTTATATTTAAATTGTCGAAAATTATATGGTTTTACATGGTTCTTCCTTGCAGCTAATTTTTACCTACTCAGACGAGGCGAATTAACGTAAAAGCATGGAATTTAAAAAAAACGCACGCACACCATCCAAACTGTAAATTCGATCAGTCACGAAGCGCGCAACATCGCATTCGCGGAAGAAATTCGTCGACGAAAGCCTTCGGCTTGTATAATCTTTACTGCTTCGCAGAAAATGTGGAAAGGAGCAATTTGCAGTATACTTACTCGCGTGAAAATTTGCGCGAAAAACGCAAGTGTATATATGTACGTGTATATATGTATATGGCGACACTCCCCGCAAGCCGGACGATTAAAGAGATAAGAGAGCTCTCGCGGAAATGACCTATTATCGTTATTTATGATTATTGCCCGTTGGTAGGATGTGCTATGGAAAAGCGCCGACGACGTCAGTCGTAAAAGCCCAAAATTGCCCCTCGACTCGTAATTACGCACCGGTGAGTTCTTCTCTTTCTCTCTCTCTGTTTATCACCACCGCCTCTGTACAATGACGAGGTTCTCTGCTGCTATTTTTTTATGTCCAAAGTCCCTAATATTTGTTATTGACGGTAGAGAGAGAGAGAGAGGTGCGGTGTCGAGACTCCTTCATTATGGAGATAGCTAATTTCCTACTTCATCGCGGCTCGCTCAAATTTTTTTGTAAAGACAACGAGTGGAAAAAAGAGGATCGGTAATGTTTGCTTAGGGGATTAGTGCTTCATAAAAAAAATTTTATTACTGTGATTATTACTCAACATTGTTTGAGCGTTGGGTTATAAATATCTAAGATATTTCTGTAGACGAAAATAAGAATTTCAAAAATAAAACCGTAAATTAAAGTTTGTTCATATATAATATAGGGGAGGGTGGGGCAAAATGGCACTCGGGGCAAAACGGCACCCTTAGGATTTTTTTTTCATGAAAGACAATGCCAAAAAATCTGGATCTCTAGAATATTGTCAAGGATAGTACACCAACCATTTTTGACTATCCAACGACCTGTTAAACATTATTTCCTTGTTTTTAGAGAGCTTTGAATTTTTTCGTACATTTTTCGACATGCACCTGCAAATCTTTGCTCTGCAAGGAATGATGGTACTTAACTTTCTTGTTTTCGGAAAATTATTTTCTTATTAGTTGTCTTTTCAGCTTTCTAAAATTCGTTTTCAAAAATGATTTTCGTCAATACCAAGATTTTAGAGCCGCGATTTAAGGAAAAAATTCACTCGGGGCAAAATGACCCCCTTACGGAAAATGTCTTAAAAAAAGAAAAATCGGAATAACTTGCAGATTTTTCTTATGAAAAAATGGCTATATTCGAATGACCGTGGATCGCGTTAAATATTCAACGAAATCGAACGTGCGTCCAACCAAATTAAAGCTCTTATCAAGACAAACTAATTGCCATGAACCATGTTCAAAAACAATGAAAACCAACGAAACTACAGGTCTTTTAATGGAAGGTGCCATTTTGCCCCGACATTTTTCAGAGATCCGAACTTCGACATTTTCGAAAAATCGATTTTTATAACAGAAAACTGGCACGAAAAAAATTAAATCTGGTAGGTCTTCGTAGGGATTACTTCAACGAATGTGAATGTGTCGTGCAGAAGTTGATTATCTGTTTTATTAAGATTTTAGCCGACTTTAAAATTAGGGGTGCCGTTTTGCCCCACCCTCACCTACAACCTACTTTAAAAGCTATTTCATTATTGTAAGAAAATTCAAAAACTTATTCATTTCAATTGTTATTGGAACAACCAAGTTTTTAAATGATTTACTAATAATCAGTACTTACCTTGACTTTTTTAACTAAATGTTCACAATTCTACTTAATGCATGTATATGAGTGAACTCATCAGATTTTTCCTTTGAATTCTAATGTTTTCCTACTGACTACAGGGGGTCACAAAAGGTTCACTAATTAGATTAGCTTTTCAAATTCGAATGTTAATTAAAAACGACTAACTGCACTTGATTAATTTATTATCATTCAAGCAATGAATTAACGCCAACGAATGTCAGCGCGATCAAGCAGAACATTCTAAATCACGTATAGTGCTGACAAAAGAAATATACCAATTTTTTTTTTATTCGTCAATTCATTCGTGACAGCTGCAAACGACATTACAGAATTTAAAAAAAAAATGATTGTCGTTTCTGTCTGTATTACAACAAAAAATACAAATTAGTTTTTTTTTTCTTCTCGACGATTAGAGCTACTTTGCTCGTTAATGCTCGTGCACATGTTTGCCGTCTCGGTAAACATAATTATTCTCATTGCCTCGATAAGATGTTCCACGCGCGAGTTCCAAAAGGATTTACACGATATATATGAATATAAAATTTTTGAATTTCTCACGTGGAGCTCGAGTATGCTCAGCAAGTATTATAAATCAAACGCGCCGAGTGGAGGTAATCAATGTAATCTCAATTATTTATCTGACGTTCATTAGCTATCTCAAAACTCTTAACGTTTTCCTTGAAAAACTAGTAATTCTATTCCCGATAAAACGCGAGGAATACTTTTAGATAACTAATGAATATGGACTTTTGTGCAAATCGTTGAAATAAAAAAAATCCCGAGAAAATATCGCTTATTTTATTGCACAATCGTAATTACCTTATAGCATCTCCTAGTAAATGCAAAAAAAAAAAAGGAAAATAACGATTCGCGTTTTTAACGATCACACGATTGACAAGACTATTCATTACGAAAATAAATCTTGTCCACATCCTGCGCACATACAGCCGAGCTATTTGTAGACTATTTAAAAAGCTGTAAAGTTCTATGAAATAGCACGAACGGAAAACGTTTTTCTTAGTAGTATACGTATACACCTATCGTGGCGCGCGGCAGGAAGAAACAAACACTTGAAAATTGCCAAGTACGAGACAGGACCACGCATCCTGCTCGATAATGAAGGATATTTAGCGAGGCATTAAATGCACTATACGCTCGTACTTATCGTCGGCCACATGCACGCGCACCAAAGTAAAGAAGCCCTTAAAGGCCTAAAAGATAAGGCGGCGGCGGCAACAAAACAAAAACAACAACAACGACGCTCTCTCATGCGCTCGTAAAGCGCCAGACGCATTGGCCGCCGACGCCGCTCTTGACATTTTTGCATATAAGGGCCCGGCATAATTAGCCCCTCACAACGTAATCGTAAATAAAGTAATTTGCATGTATTTTGCGTATAATAAAGATATTTTATGCCACCTTCGTGCAGCAACGAGCAAATGCGTGTGTGTGTGTGTGTGTTTGTATGTGTTTGTATATGCTGTGCTGTATAAGGTTCTTCTGTATGTGCAGTGCTTCTGTAGCGCGGCTCGCCGCGACCCGTATAATATACCTGTGCGAAATAATAACCCAGAGAGATGCGAGGACAGATATTGCCGTGCAGTGGCTGACAATTTTTGGCTGTTTCTGTCGTCTGATATACTTGCTTAGACGACTCTATTGGATGCAAAGATGCGGAGTTTATTGCGACGACCGTTTATTTCTTTACTGCTTTCAATGTATAAAGTGAAGAGAATTGTTGTTAAAACTTTTTTCAAAAACATCAACGATCTAGAAAAAAATAATTTTTATATAAAAAAATTGAGGATTCTCTAAAACGAAATAAATAATTGAACACTATCGAAACCAACAGCATGCGTTGGTAATTACCTTCTTTATTCCGCCGGCAAGTGCCTTCATACACTCTCTCTCTGTCTCTCTCTCTCTCTCTTGCAGGCTAATAATGCCGAACGTCGCATCAGCGTTATACCACGTACGTACACGTACACTCACATGCAAGTTGGCCGTTATCCTCCTTAGCAGCAGCCATTATAATTGCACCTCACGATCGAGCTTTACTCCCCATTTTCCCTCTCAACCTCCTTATCGCGGCTTAAACCTATATGTATGTACGTGGGCACGTTTACGCGCTACACGCTAATAAAACTAAATTAACGCGACCGCACTGACGAAAAAAAAAGAAAGGATCCTCTTTACGTTTACAGCCACACGTATATATATAAGTATACAGCATCGGCGTGATCGGTTTTAACGAGACGCGGCGGCCGAATTACACACCTTCGTCGAGATGTATACTCTATCTATCCGCTGTTCGCGAACACGCAGGTTGAAACATAGGCCTTTTCTTTTTCCAAGGAATTCCGAATTAATCGTTAGACATAAAGTATTATACGTATACGCGAGTCCGCGTCGCGTCGTGTTAATTAGTTTTCCCATGACTCCGACGACGCGACGTAATTAATTGCTGCCGCGGCATTGAGTTTCGCGCGCCGACGATTTATTTTACAATTAAGCATGCAAATTAATAACAGCGTTGTACATCGCGGGCTCCGGCGCGTAAAGAGAGTTAATTTTTATATTTGCAAGATGTGTGTATAATTCTCACACGTAACGCACACCATCACCGATAGCACAATTATCATGAATAATTTATATTGCACGCGGTTTACGCGCGCGTTACACTCGTATATCACCGCTTGATTTATATATACGTCTTGTTTTTTTTTTCTCTCTCTCTCTCTTTCTCGCTTTTTAGAAAGAAAAACATAACGCTCTTTATTGTACTGCCGAGAAGCACAGTGCTCTCTCTCTCTCTCTTTTTATAGCGAGAGCATTGTTTGCCGGAGTATTAACGATCGCGGGCAATTTTCGCACACGCGCGTCTTGTTTTACGAGCTTATTATCTCATTGCGTTTCTCCTCGCTCGTTACGCGAAAGCAAAAAAAAAAAAAAAAAACAAAGAGTATATAGTTTGAAAACATCATCATATAAGTATATGCACGCGCGACGACGACGAAAGACCGGTAGCTTTATATACACGACGCTCGTTATATCGGCGCGCATATGTGAACGTGAGGACGAAGCGAAAACACCGCGCTTTTCAAAAACTTGACGTATATATATACCTCGCTATATAGAATACCTAAGTTCCCTTTTGTGTGTGTGTGTCTCCGGTAATTTGGCTGCGACCCCAAAAGACAGGCAAGAGCGCGCCATTGGACTTGCGCGGTGCGCATGTGAATCGGCACAAATGAGCCATGTGTATTTCGGATGTGTGCCGACTAAATGACTTTACACTTATACTTTTGTCGAAAGGATGCCTTCTTTTTCTTTTTCTTTTTTTTTTCGTGGACGCACGGTCGTTTTTTTTTTTTGTTCGGTGACAGGACTCCAAATGAAACTCTTTTGTGTACGCTGACATTATTTTCGACTTATCTGCTTTTGAAGTGACGCATCATGGGAGTTATAAAACATACGCGGGACACCAGTCGAATTTTTATGTACTTCTTTCAATATATAACTGACGAAAAAAAAAATAATTTTCTATCGTTCGATCAAAAGTTAAATATTGAAAAAAAAAGAAATTTATAAACGCTTATATAGAAACCTCCTCGCGCTAAAAATAAACCGAACATTGTTATTGAATATTTCATGACATTCACGCGCGCGCGCGAGCACTGAGCATATACATATATGATAGATTGACGTGTTTACGCAGCGTCAGGAAGTTGTAAAAGTTCTCGTTACTGCTGCTGCTGCTGCTGTGCACGTGTGAAAGAATAATATCGGTATACATAACATTCGCGCGCGAGCTGTACAACGGGGCTATGCGGCGTTTAATTATACTGTACGTCTACTTTACAACCCAGAAAACACATTGCCTCTCGAACACATACATACATATGCACCAGCTGGCGTACACACTTTCGCGAAAAAAAAAAAAACATTCTTCTTTTTTTTTCAAGCTTTTATCCAGCGATTAAAAGGTGGCTATATAAATCGGTGGTTGTGGTGCGCGTCGCCGCTTGAGAAAAGAGAGCCACCGTAAACCGCACCGTAAATGTCTAGCATACGAATGAACAGTATAAACATGTCGTCATTATCTTTGCGACTGGGCGATTTACTAGCGTGCAGATATAGAGGCGCAGCCTGAGAGAGAGAGAAAGAGTCTTGACGCACAGGTGGTTATATCGCCGCGAGGCATTTTATCGGTTCTGAGTTACGACCACCCGCACCCCTCCCCCCCTTTGCTGCATATTTCAGCAAAACCTAAAGCCGAGATTGCTTTTTCAGCCTCTATCCCTCTCTCTCTCTCTCTCTCTCTCTCTCTCTCTCTCTTGGTGTATAAGCGTGTATCTATGATTTATCGAGCGTTTTTCTTGTACTCTCGCGAAGTGTAATGTATACGCTTTTCACTGCGCCACGCAGTTTATATAGATGCGGTACGTAACATGCGGCTACTGTACCTCGGGAAACTGACCTCCTCTCTTGTGTTGAGAGAGCGCCGATTATAGGTGGTTCTGAATTACTCGTGAGAGAGGTGGATTTTTATCCGTTACCATCGGGAAGTTGTTGTTTCTCACCGGATCTCTGGAAAAAAAAAATTTATTTTAGTTTAGAAGATTTGGAATATTTGAATAAATGAAATTTTTTGTTATATACACATTTTGTGCAATAATGTAGAGATTTTTAGCAACACTGTCGTCACTCGACAAGCTCGAATGATTAATTGACCCGCATTTAAAAATATGCACGATCATCACGTTCATTCATTTCTCAAGAATGGAAAAAAATTGTTTATCCAACTGTTCTTCTCTCTTTTTTTTCGTGCAGTCTAAGTGGCAAATTATATCCAAAGTGTCTAGATACATAAATTAAATTGTTGTGCATGGAGTGTGGAAAAAAACATCTTTCAAGCCGATATTTATGGCAGTACAAATTAAAGCATAAATGCTAAGTAATGAACGACGAGAGAGGAAGAGAAAAAAAAAAGAATGCTCCGTCTGAAACAAGATTTTTGCGCTCGCGCGAGAGAGCGGCAACTGATTTATATCGGCAATACAGAGACGCGATATTGGCCTTAATTATAACCGAGTTGCCTTTGTTGCCGCGCGCCGCTGACTTTGTGGCACTTTTCTTGCCTTCTCGTTATTGATGTTTTCGTTGTCCGACGTGATTCATGACATATAAGTTGTCGACGAAGCGCCTGAAATATACGAAGGTGAATGACATATTCCTGTCGTATATATATAATGCCTATCATCACTGCAACGACATTGCGCTTGCACGGCGATGATCATATTTTAATTGAAGCATAATAACGCCTTGTACGACGACGGCGACGGCAACATGAATTTATATGGAAAGTATAATATATACATATCGCGCGCCCAATTTACATCATAATTTCGAAAATAAATTATTGAGTAAAATGTGTTGGTAGATGAGATATTCAAGGTGAGCAATCTCGTAAAGTGTAATTTTATGTAAAAGCGTGCGCGCGAGTGGTTTATTTTCGCGTTTTTTTTTTCTTAATGACGATAAAGATTTATTAAGAAGGAATTTTTTCCTTCGCGAGACTGTCCAATCCTCGCGACGGTTTATTATTAATACTGCATAAGGAATGCATTTTTGATGTCATTGATTATTAAAAGCCTTCGAGAGGAGAAATGTCAATCAAGCTTTACGTGCAAAACGTCGACTTGCAAACTGAATTGAATTATTCGAAAATCGAGTATTTATAGCGCAAGGCGAATGAATTATAATAATTCGACATATAAGAATGGATACATAGAGGGTATAATATAAGGAACAAACTCATTAAAAGCGCGACGGAGGTAGCTGACGCTCTTGAATAATATATGTGATACGTACGGAAATTAGCCACCGAAAAAGCAGACCTGTCGCCATTCAATTACGCTATGTGCTTTATTCTCGTTATATACTTGCTGCCATGGCCGTGAAAGCGATGAACCCGTTAACCATCCACACGCAGCCTATAATAAAGCTTCTTTCTCTCTCCTTTTTTTTTCGACTTCATAAATAATTCTCGCGCAAAAGCGCGTAATTACCAACTCTTTTCTCGGTGGATATCGCTTCACCCGTTATTAGCGCACGCACGCAAGTTTCAATCGACGAAGGGGCAATTTCTTTTTTTTGTCGCACGTCCTCGCTTCGACTTGCACTTCGGGCGATTTTCAATCTTTTAACGGGCAAGAGAAATGTTCCTCTTTATTTTTCGCGCATTTATTAAAATGTCGTTACGTGATTGCACGTACTCGCCTTTTTTTTGTTGTTGCCGTTGTTCGTCCAACTTTTATTGCGCTCGTTATGGGTAATCAGAGTGCGGAATCGTGTGTGTACCGCTTCTGATCGTAAATTATGATTTACGAGTTTGGCTTTTTTTTTTGCGATGATAATGAGGCTTCAATTATTTTTTTGAAAGCACTTCTGAGTGTTTGCGCGGTTGCCTGTTGTTGTTGTTTTGTCGAATATCATCTTCATTTACTAATCGTGCCATTGCTTCGTTTACCAAACAGTGAGCTCCCGTTAAAATATGCGTTCTTAAAATAACAATTCCCGTGCAAAAATGGTTTTGCCGAGCACGTCTTTTGGGATTTTTGCCCGCTGCCACTTTTTTTTGCTAATCGTTGAGGAAACGCTCTTCATATAATGAACAATCATACACACATGTATATATTCCGGTTCCTCGCAATTACACACACACACACACACACACACACACACACACACACACACACACACACACACACACACACACACACACACACAGATATATATATATTTTTTTTCATTTTGTCATTTTCTATGAAATAAATGTATATGTGAATAAATCAATAAGAAGTAGTTGCCTAGTCAAAAACCCGTCATATTTTCTTTCTTTTTATGCACGCAAAATCGCAAAATCAATACATGCGTGACAAAAAGTATAATACGCACCATGGGCTAAAGGGGTTTTTTGACCTCGAGTGCTTGCAGTTAATTGCCCTCTCGGTCAAAAAAGACCCCCTTGACGCACTTGGTACGTAATGTACTATTATATTTATCTTGTATGTTATACAACAACGCTGAGATAACAATGAGACAGTGTCTCGTTATAGAGTTTCGCCTGAACACGCGGATGAAATAAAACACTTTACTTACTGTAATGCCGTTATCAGTAGGAAACACACAGCTGCTCTGGACATTCCTCCTTCCTCTCGTACGGATCTTGTTGATTAGCACAAAAATAAACGCGAAAGATAAACCGCGAGGCCCGAAAACCGAAAAATAATTTTGATTTTTTTTCTGCTGCCCCAATTTCTTCACTGAAGGAACCCCACACCTAGCGCCAGTTTTGATGTAACGGGTCCTGGGTCCTTGAATCCTCAATTCGCTCAATCGCTCGTCAAAGCGCTGAGATTATCGTGAAGACGGGTGCGAAATCAATAGCTAGCGGTTATCGGGTAAAATGTATTTATTGCGTTGATCCAAAAATGTGAGAGAGAGTTCGCGCTGTACTGTATCGCTCGGATAGCCACTCACGGCGGGTGGATGTTAAAGTCTCGTCGCGTAGTCTACTAATGCTTAGTTAAACTCCTAACAAGGATCGTGCCTCTAAGTGATAGAATAAATCGTGCGGATTGAAATGCGCGCTAATGACCGAATTATGTCGTGATTAAGGATTCAGTGCCGGCTAACCTGACTTGAGTGCTCGCTCGCGGCGCGCACGGTGGTATATGTACCCTTAGGCGACGCAAAGCTCGCGCGTGGCGCAAGCTTGGCGGGAGCTGAATTCGTCTCACGGTTTGGACAGGCACGTGGCCGAAGCTTTGTGCGTGGCTTGCGATGCAGCGCTTTTTGGGCTGACGAGGTGTCTGGGCCTTGCTATCGCGAGGCGGCCGGAAACGCTGCGCTGATGCAGCGTCTGGGCGAAAACGTGGAAGCGTTGGGTAGCAACAGCATGAAATGCTGTGTCGATGGCGCATTTCGAATCACGCTGGTGATGACGTGCGGTGTCGCGCTACCAAAAGTGTGGGAATCGTCCCGAACGGGTATCACCCGTGACAATTCAATAGACCAAAAGTTTTCAACATTCAAAATTATTAAATTTTAGCTTTCATAAATTTATAACTCATGAAATATACATTTTACGAACAAATTGCAAGAGGCCTTTCGAATTTAAAATAGGCCACATTATTTAAAAAAATTGTCCAGCCAGAAAATAATATTTTTAGAGAGAGAGAGAGAGAGAGAGAGAGAGAGAGAGAGAGAGACAAAGCGATACCTATAGTTCGCAACCGAGAGAGAGAAGGAGACAACCTCAGCGGAAAGTCTAAACGTGTGACGGACGGATGCCTATAACGGTTACGCATTCCTTATTTTTTTCTTGCTAGCCCCCCAGCGTCAACTAACCTGGGGGCCGGTTATTGTTTTTCTTATACCGGCCCTATCCTGTCATAAGTAACTTCGTTCCCAAAAAAATGTTGGTGATTCATGCAGTATTATTAAACGTAAATTGCTGTAACTATGGATTGCCAATGAATGTTTTAACATGTGCTAGCTCTATTTGAAGCTCATGAAAGCAGCTTTGAAACGAGTCGTACGATAAATTCGGTAATACTCAGCCTGAGATATTTGAAATCATAGCAACACTACTTATTTTTAGATGTAGGGTACGTCATTCACTATTATGCGCAAATTGTTATAACTTTGCATCTAGAATACATTTGTTAACGTGTGAGCGCTCTTTTCAAAGCTTACGAAAGCAGCTTTAAAACGAGTTGTTGCTTAATGAATTCTATTATATCTAGCCCGAGATGCCTTTAATTATAGCAATCTCTTTTTCATAGGTGTGAGGTACGTAATCTATTGCAAATTACTGCAACTTTGGATTGCCAATGAATTTTTTAAGGTTTAAGGTTTCGTTTCAAAAATCATGAAAGCAGCTTCAAAAAGAGTTATTGCACGATAAATTTGATAATATTTAGTCGGTACATCTATTTCTTGATAATCAGTCGTGCAAATAATTTATTTTTATTCATCTTATCCTTTTACTTTTAGTTTTTTATAAATAGAGAATGAAGACACGATTCCAGTCAATTTATAAATGAAACATCAAGAATATTCTATTCTTGTCGATCAGCTACATACTGTTGCTTCCTATGTATATAAAAAAACCTTATTAAAATTAAAAAAACGCTGCCAGCTGCTCTGACGGAATGCTTCCTTAGAGATAAGAGTATTTTGCTTCCTTGAAGAGGCAGCTTTGTTTTCGTAAAATTTTTTGTTCTCTATTTTTTGACATATCTTTGTACTAGGTATCATGTAGAATCGAAATATAAAATTTTTTCGTGATGACTGTGCGTCTCTGTGTGCTGTTTTTTTATCCGAAGAGGTGGAAAATGCTTTTTACGCGCCATGTCAGGAGCCATGCGGGACTCTCCGTGTGTGGGGCTCGCCAAGTTTTTAGCACAACTTGTCTGGTCGATTGGACGGACCAGATCCTGCTTGACTTATAGCAAGACCCCTACGCACTAAATTCCAGCCTCTTTTCTTCTGAGATCCTTTTTCCCTCCGCGGAACTGGCACTAGGTATTACTTCACGGGGGAGGCATTAGCTGATTTGCTCTTCATTCTTGTTTTCCTTCCGTGCGTCCCCCAATCGTTGTTATTGATTGAAGGTTCAGGATGAGTTGGTCTCTTCTTTTTCTTCAAAGTCGTCGTCTTCTTCTTACTGCATCGTCCGGTCATGTTCTTCTTACTGCATCGTCCGGTCATCTTTTTCTTTGTTCTTTCAACACCGAACTGTCCGAGTGCTTCGAGGATTCGGTCCCACTTCGCGTAGTCTGTCGATTGAAAACCAGCCCTCCGCTCGTCTGTCTCTTTAAAATCAGCCCTCGGCTTGTTTACCCCCTTTCCTATCAGCCCTCTGATAGTATCGAATAATCTACGACGTCGATGATCGTGGATACCGGGGTGACGCCCAGGTCGATGAGAAATAGCGCACGAGGTGAGGTACTAGGTATACTCGAAGATATTGTCGGAAATAACATTAAAAAACCTTGAGCCTCTCGTCGTTGACGAAAAACGCAATAGCTATTATTTGTTAATGTGTAATTTATTTATGGATTTTTATAAATCAATTTTCTGTCATCGTTAATTTGTCGATAAAATTAAACAGTTGTAAAGCGATTTCCATGCCTGTAAATCCTCGGATAGCGCATACACTTCACCCCCAGGAACTCGTTTTCACTGGAGGGGCTCTCCGCCGCACGTGACTGCTGCAGGCCCGCGGGTATAACTTACCAGAGCTGACCGTCTACGCCACGTGGTGAAGTTCGCTGGTGAAGTAAAGTGGAGTAGTGAAGTTCA
>JAWWMK010007146.1:0-27944 GCA_035047105.1 Galeopsomyia nigrocyanea
TATATATATATATATATATAAATAAAATTTCGAACGTGCCACACGGAATAATAAATCAGCGCCTAAAGAGTCTGTTGATCCCTTGTCTGTTTTTCTCTCTCTTCCAAGCACGGTTTGTCTTTCAAAAACGAGTTTCACCAGCAGCAGCAGCGTACACAAGCGATTTCGCGAAAACGGAAATCCAATTAAAGCGTCCGTGCCGCCGTCGCCGCCGCCGCCAAGCAAAATCATTCTGCAGATGCGTTTGCAACGCTAATTGAACAGCGCTGTATGTGTGTGTGTGTCTTGTGAATTCGATTAGAAGCTTTCTTACGCAGCTGCCGATTATAACGTTATGAGTGAATTTTCGATATCAATTAGCATCGTTAAAGGGCAATCAATCGCATCCGCTGAATGATTTTCATAAATCGACCGGATGCTTTAATACTTCTCCTCTTTTATATTTTTTATATTTTTGTTTGCTGCACTATATGATGAATTTTTACGGTGGTAGGGCTTTTATTGCCGAGCTCATGCATTCGCGTTTAACGCACTTTGCGTTTATGGACCTCCTGCGTTTACGCGAGAGTGATGATAATGGTCGTGCGCTTCTTTTTTTTTTTTTATTTCTTTACTTTCCTTTCTTGCGTATATTTACGAGGATAAATCAAGTTTATGCATTCGCGATAATGGTCGAGCGATTAGTATATTTGCCTAATAACCGTAAAAAAAGAAAAAGAATTGATTATATCCTTTTTGCGCCACACACGACGCTTAACGTCTCGGATGTTATGATTACGTTTGGATTGTCACACTGACACAGATTAAACTTGCGCTAATTAGCTGCGTTGACGTTTCGGCGGCACGCGTTGCGCAATCGCAGACCTTGCTGCGCACGCATTATTGGCACGTGCAGAGATCATCATAAAAATGTCGCAGTGTGTGCATACATTGATTTCGTAATGACGCAAGTCGGGCATTGTTTTTTGAAAAATTATGAATAATCATCGAGGCCTTTTTTTTTTCTTTTCTTTGCGTGCAAAACTCAACGCGAAACCGGTGAGTTAATATCGAGTCGATTTTAATTTAGTTATTAACTCGGAACAATCGCGCTCATTTGAATAGATATATACAATCCTTGGAGAATCGAATGTTAAATTACTAGTTATTAGACAGACACGTCGATCGTACATTATACTCTATAAAAGTACGACAATATCTCGTAGGCAATAACCACTCGAGAGAGACTAAAGAAAAGAAATTCGTCAAATGTATATAACAATAAAAAAAAGCGATACGCATGTGCGTGTGTGGCACAGTTTGTCTGCGGGGCGCGAAAAGTGATGATTCCGCGCACGCTTCGACACACTGGCTCGCATTGTTGTCACAAACACACACAGCACACGTTGACCTACTAACTATATACACGGGCTTTATCGTCGCGCTGGATCTTGCCGCCGCGCCGTTGCAGAGCAGTCAGCGACGGAAGTGAGTTGTGCGCGTTCCGTTTTTTTTTTCTTTATTCTTTTCTTTCTTTAGTCGCTTATGCATGCTCGGAAAAGCGAGTGCCGTGCGAAGGAGCTTGAAAACTACTTTTCAAGGGAAAGGATGTAAATCACTTTCTACGGATTGGATTCCGTGGCGATGTTTGATGGTGACGAGTATAAGATCGATGGAGAAATTATTAAATTAAATTTGATTAATGAAATTGGATTATTAGCTTACAATATTTACGATCTCTATAAGTAACATGTATATATATATTCAAATGAAATCACACACGCATCGCGCATGTGCTCACATCGAATCGTGTCAAGTGTATTATTTCGCTCTCTATATGTATAAGCCCTTTCAACTTGGCTTAGCATTAGGTTTTACAGTAATTAAAGTCGTGACAGCGCGGCTCGCGTGACAGCGTATAAATATCGGCGTTAAGCTAATCACAAAACTGAGCACTCTCACTCTCATTCCATTAGGCTGATTGCCATTGTCGTGAGGTGTGACTCGCGACACTTATTTTTTTCAGCAAATTGAAAATTCTTCATATATCATTACTATAACATCTGTCGTATAGTTGCATAAGAACGAATATTGCTCGACGATTGTTTCTTATACGCTGATGGCACATAAAAGTACGCGCAATAAATCCCAATTGACGTCGCCAGATGCGCTCTCTCGCAGAGCGAGAGCGAGAGAGCATACGTATCGTTTCGTAAGATCTCGTTTTGGAATAAAGGTCAAGTGAATTTTTCTTTCCATCTCTCTCTCTCTCTCTCTCTCTCTCTCTCTCTCTCTCTCTCTCTCTCTCTCTCTCTCTTTTTCTTCCTACATAAAACCCGTCGCTGCGCTGCAGATAAAGCGAGAGAGCGAGCGAGCGAGCCATTGTGATGCCTCGATCTTGATTGCGTCGACACTTATTAGCCGCAATTTTCTTGTTTACAGTGAAAGAAGAAAATAAATAAGTATATATATCTTGTGAAACGTTCTCTCGACGATTCAGGAAATTTCGAAAATTTTAATGCTCTCTTTCTTTATTGTCTTTTTTTCTCTCTCTCTCTCTCTCTGTTTGTAAGTCGTCGAAAACTAAATCATAATTGAAGCTTACGAAATTGCAAGTTTATGCGCGTACGACGGCCGTTATTTCGAAAAGCAATTCGTCCCTTCACTCTTTATCGAAAATCAGAGTTGGCAATTTCACGAAGGTAACGCGCGCGAAATTCAAACATTGAGTCCGCTATGCGAGAAAGTGCTAAAACCTTTTTTGGCATTGCAATTGCGAAAAATATCTGGCGATTGCGATCGCGCACCAGAGGTATATATGTATATATATATATATATACTCGAATAAGACGCACACATCAAAGCGCTCGCGAAGCCTCTCGACGCGTCATTATAATTTTTAGCGGGATTCGGCAGTGTAGCCTTTTGCAGTTACACAGAGATATTGATAAAGTGCAGCAGCAGTACACTTAAAACTGTATACGTTTGCTTCACTCGAGTTTTATTGCTATCCGTAAAAAGGTTCCTGCTCATGTGTTTCTGTACTTGAAGTTTTTTTTTTTTGCTGCTGCACTTTGTACTTTTATACATTTAAAGCTTCGTCAATCAGACTTTGACATTGCGATACGTACTTCCATCGGGTATAGAGTGAGAGAGTGCACACACGCAATGATAAAACGAATCGACGCGAATTACATAAAGACGCAATTTGGCGATCAAGCGTCATTCAGTCGGATTAACGTCGTCGGCTCACCCTCCCTTCTTCAAATAAATCTTCGAATTAATAATACCGTACGCAGCAGCTTTTGACATTGTTATATAGCACGATGAAAATGTTATCGAGTCAAGGGTGCAGTTACGTGCATTGTTCCACATTGTAAAACCAACGATGTCACTCTGTCTCTCTCTCTCTCTCGCTCTCTCGATGTCTGTATAACGTGTATTTCCAAGGTTTCTGCCGCATGAATAATAATCGCGCGCAATAAATAAGTCGTTCGCGAGAGCGTAATTGAGCGTTTAACACGAAAAATAAAGAAAGTATAGGTGTCTGTGTGTAAGTGTGAGTCACGAATACCGATGTACATACGCACACATACACAGAGTGTTGTTGGAAAGTACACCACCTTCAACCGAGTCTTGGCTTTTCATGTTCTTTCTCTCTTCGGTATCGCTTTACTTCGTTGCTGCTGCTGCTGCTGACCGAACGTCTCTCTGCCGAGCTTTGTTGTTCTATCTATATAGTGCTATACAGACATTGGCTGAGGGAATCCTTGGATATACTTTTTTTCTTTTTTTTTTTCGAGAAAGAGAGGAGACGCAATGCGAGTACGATGAACCTGTGGGAATCGGAGATTTTATCGATTTTACTTGTGTTTCGCCTTGTTTTTTTTTGTCTTCTGGAATGAGTATACATTGATGTCTGGAAAATAAAAAAATGTATTTATCGCAGTTTATTTATTTAAAAAAAAATTCTTTTACAACTGCAAGAATGATTTTCGATTGGTTTTGGTAAATTTATTAGTGGCTAGCGATGATATTTGATCCTTAGAAAAAATAATTTTAAACATCCATGCATCGATACAATCCATTAAAAAAATTTACAAACATTCATTTCTCGTCGTACGACAAAAAAAAATTTACACGAGTATATTTCACTCGAAACACATAAAATCATCTCGAACCCGGATTTGCAGTCTTTGTCATAAAAAGAAAAAAAACTGACATCGCGCGCCCACCTATTAAAATACACGTTGACTCAACTTATGCACCGGACACTTAAGACACGCGCGTACCGTTGCTGCTGCTGTTACAAGTTTCGGATATGCGCGTGCGATAAAAAGCCCGACATACTGGCTACCAGCGCTGCTGCTACTGCGGCATTTGCATAATCGCTGAATTCGCGCAAAACGGGCCTCGCAACACTTCCGGACTAGAGTGTCTCGAGATTTACCATGCTAATTTTTTTGTTTTTTTTTTTATTTTTTCGTGAATATTAATTTAAAACAGTCTCGAGTGCACTGTATGCATTGTTTTTTTTTTTTTTAAATCCTTTGTTCGATGGTGTGTTTTTAAATGGTATTATGAACGAAATGAGCATCATTAAAATGCAAATCCGCTCACGAACAAAAGCCTTCGAGCAAGCAAGTAAGCAAGCAAGCACGAAAAGGCCGCATAATCTAATCTGCTATTCGCTGTTATACCGATGAAATAAATTGATGTGTCGGAGCTACCGTGCTCTGCAGCAGCAGCAGCAGCAGCAGCAAAGTGAAAAGACCGCGTGTGTGTGTATACGGTTATTTGCTCTCCGGTGCAAAAGTTTCTCCCTTACGCGAGATAACGGTTTGACATTCTCGCGAAGTTACGGGTATCTCGCTTTTGGCTCTAACGATATCCCCCCCATATATAATGATTTGTGGCGTGTGTTTCAATTAGCGCGAAATTGAATCAGCGCGCCTAGTTTGTGTGCACTTTCTCGGCCGCGTATGGATTATCATTTCGAAGAGGAAAGTTCGCGCAAGCGCGGAGCGCCTTGAACTTGCGGCTGCGTCGGCATTCCTATTGGTAAACTCGTTCACTTTCGCGATTAGATTGCTGTTTTTGGTTCGCGAGTCCCTCCTTTTTTTTTAATTAGCGTGTCTCGTTTGCGTTTGATAATGGTAGTGGAGATTGCAATGGAATCAACGAGATGGCGTTCGTTACGGTTGTCAAAAATAATCTTGGATAGATGATAAATATTTAAAGGAATGTAATACAATTATCTTCTCGAATGAATGGAAGTCGGATAATATCAAGACGAGTTGCAAAGTCTAATATGCTCTACATTTTTAATTCCTTTAAATCGCCAACTGCTTAGTCCCTTTTACATAATTCGTCAGTTCCCAAAAAAAAACAAAACAAAAAAAACAAAAAACAAAAAATTGATAACTCTCGAAACAAAAAAATCTATACTCCATTAAAAAACATAAAATAATCAGTTCAATCGATCATTCAGTGCGAACAGTATCCGAGCTGCACTTGTCTCTTTCGTCGCTTGGCATTATATTGTACTATAGCTGCATGAAAAGCTGCGGCGAATTCCGGCGGTGTGTGTGTGTGTGTGTGTGTGTGTGTGTGTGTGTGTGTGTGTGTGTGTGTGTGTGTGTGTGTGTGTCAAGCTATCTGGCGCGACGATCTTGACCTTGGCAAGCTGGCTCGTATAGGGAAGGTGACTGGCCCCCAAGGTCGTCGTCGTCGTCGCCGTCGTCGTTGTCGCGGAAGGGGAGAGAATAGTGAGCTCGATCAAGGGAGAGATAGGGTTAAGGATCGTCAGATCGTGTGTTTTATTCTCTGCTCTTTTTTTACTCTCCTCGCCGACGACGACGACGACGCGGCGGACGATCGAGGAATTTTAATGCGCTCGATATATTTTAGCGCTACCGCGCGACCATTTCCAATGCTTTTCTTTTTCTCTTTTTCTGCGGTGCAGGTTCAGAGTGGACGGTATGAATGATTTGTTGCGTTGAATGTGCTGATTCACCGATAAACTCCTGCTTTCGAAAGTGTTGAGAGATGTTGTTATGATTTTTATTTTCTTTTTTTTTTCGCGTAAAAAGTGATTTTTGAAAATGACGTTTCGCATGATCGTGATGCAAATAGTTTTGAAATTCATGCCACATCACTGATAAATTTTTAATTGCCATTTGATAAAATTATCGAGCCTCGATAGTGAATTGAATCAAATTAGATTGAAATAAAATTGTTGTTTCTGTGTAACGGCCGCGTGGTGATTAATTGATTAATCAATTTGGAAGAATATATATCGATATAGATAAAAAAAAATTCAATTCAAATTCTTATATTGATACCAAGAAAACAAATAATCACGCTTATTATTCCATTACGTCGCTCGAGCAAAACAAACAAAACTACCACCAAATTATTCAATAAACCCCACGAAGAAAACGCTACTTTAAACTAACGAAGGCAGCGCAGTGCAGTACAGCATCAAACAAAGAAGGCGCAGCTTAAATTCCCTCCCTCGTGGGTAATCGCCGCGCTTATACGTTCCGTTGTGTGCTCGCTATGCATGCTCGGATGTTTTAAAAAAGGGCGCGGGCGGCGGCTGCTGCTTGCACTTAAAACGCAGACGACTATACGACGACGAGCGTCTGGAGATGTTATCGTCTGGTGCGCTCTCGTGATTCGCAGGTACTTTCCTCCTCATCCTCCTGCTCCTCTTTGTGTACATACACCGTGCCAGCTGCTTTTTCGGCACACTGGAATGCGTAGCCCGGAGGCTGCTCGTTGTTTTTCCTGTTTTTTATTTACAAAACGTGGGTGGAATTCTTTGTTCGTGGAAGAGATGCGGGAGGGGAACAATTTAAAAATCTCGAAACGCAACGGTAAAATAAAAAAAAAAAGAGCGACGAAGTAATACGGCGAATTCTATGTCGCAAGTGCACGCCGTGTCTGATAAATAACTCTCGGGCGCGGGTAATCGGTTTTTCTGCATCAAGAGCGCGCGCGTATAGAGTCGAACGTTGATTAGGGTTTGAGCGACGTGTGCTTTTGATGATTAATAGCCCTGGGAAAAATTGAGTAATCGCGGCGCGAGCGCGAGCAAGTATACCTATATATAAGCTAACGTGATTCGTTTCCTCAATTAACTCGGGCACACATGTGCGCGCGCGCACACTGTTCGCTTAAAAATCTCCATTCTAATTTTCTGCAACTGATCCTTCACTTTACGTTGGGTTCTTACTTGGGATTATATTATTACCTCTGCTTTAACTTTCGATCTGTCACGACATTACACGAAAGCCAGAACTATATTGTCGTTTCCCTTTCTTTAGAGATTTCTTTTTCAACGGTATATTATTCTCGTTGCTCGAGACGGCTTGACATGTGTTACATGATGTAATGATGCTGCTTGCGGAATAATCTTGAATTGATTTTTTAATTGACTGTTGTGATTATATCAAAGTGATGTGCGGTTACCAATGTTATAAATTAAAACTAAGTGTTGATATATACTTCTGATGGATATAGTTTTGAAGGTCTCGACTAGGTGGCTCACATTCATGCCACATCATTGATAAAATTTTTCATTGTAATTTGATAAAATGATCGTGTTCTGCGATGTTGACTGAAATAAAACAGTTTGCATATGTCTTCATCTCATCCTTCGAGATACACATCGGTAGTCTGCTGTAGATTGTAAGAAAATTCTATAAAAAAAGATTTTGCACTACTTTCTTCACACTATACACTTTCGCCTCCTTCTATAAGTCGAACATCAAAATCATCTTGTCGTTCTCCCAAACAACAGCAACAACAGCAACTCTCTTCGGCAAATAACCCTAAATCTCGGAGAAAATCACGAAGCATCGATTACTCGTGCGCAGAAAGCAAAAAAATAAATAAATAAATAAAAATCTCAACAGCTCGTAAAAGTCTTTCACTCATCTCGAATCCGCACGAAAGAACACTATACACCGAGAGAGCGCGCGTTTGCGAACTTCGAACCTCTCGAAACACCTAATTTCCTTGGCGATCTGCATCGAGGTCACGATGGAAAGCGCAGGCTTCGTTGTTTTCGCTGTGTATGTGTGTGCGATTATTTATTAATGAAAATTCGTGCGCCAGATATCGGATCTAATTAAATTGTAGGTTAATACTAGAGAGAATGAGAGAGAGAGAGAGAGAGAGAGAGTGAAAATTGAAATCGATCGGCTTTGCGTTACACAGCAGCAGCTTGATGACTAATTCGAATTTCGCATGATACTCGACTCCTTGCAATGCATTAATTTTTCGTCGTCGCGAAGTAAAAGCGACAAACAACGCTCGCTCGTGTCCTACTTTTTTCTCTTTAGCGCGAATAATACTTTGGACGTATATAACACAATAGACGTCGACAACGACGATGATGACGAGGAGGTGGTGGTGGAGGGCTTGGCTAATTAGCTGCCTGCTAAGGCTAATAGGGTTAAGCGCGAGAGTTGCGGAAGTGCAACGTCCTGCTGCTGCTGCTTTCGAAGCTCGTCTAGACGATAACGATCGTACAACGATTTTCTCTCCCTCTCGAGTTGGTCGATTACCAATCGATCAGATCGCCGCACTTGCAATTAATCACCACTTATCAATATATTAAATCATAATAAACGTGTAATTGCTCGCGAAATATTATACTATTTTTTTTTTCGCGTTCGATTGACTTCGTGTATATACGGCTATTTTCACAAGTGTTATAAATAATGCCTAGAGGGGGGGCTTATGGAGGCTACCTAATTCAGTGATAGCGTTACATTGTTTACAGTGGAAGTCCTGGCGGCACACCCAGAGCCAACGGTTTATTATCTCGGCCTACCAATAATTTATCGCGACATTCATTGTTACACTTATGCACGCTGCTGCTGCTGCTCTCTTTCGCAGTCGAGCGATTATATCGTGACTGGCATTAACCTCTCTCTACTACTCTGAATCCATATGAAAGATCTATAAATTAAAAGACCAATATTATAACGATTGGCTCATTATGTACGTACGGCTATCGTGCGAATTTTTTTTTTTTTTTTGCTGTTGTCGAGGGTAGTTTTTTTTTTCGTCAAAGATTCTAGTTGTTACTAACGACGTGGATATCTTAATGCTCCATCAGCAGCGTTGCGCGCGCGCTTGAGCGGGGTGATTGGAGCGAGCAATTTCGAGGTGTATGATTTAAAAGCTATCAGGAGCGTGCTTTATTACGATTGTTAGCCGGTGTGTAATGAGTTTGTTACTTTGAGACTTTTTCTTTTTTCTCTCTCGTGGTTCGCTGAAAACCTCTCATTAAAAAAGGTGTTATTACAATTTTCTTTTCGTTGTTTTTAATCTAGTCGATGACGATTTACCGAAGAATCTCAATTTTTTTAATGTGATAAAATATTTAGATTCCTGTTTAAAAATGTAAAGGTTTAATTAATACTCTCATTGAGTAAGTTTCTTGTATAATTCAACGGAACTGTTCTGGCACATCTAATAGTTATTCGAATATGAAAAAAACATTTACATATCAGTCAAACAAAAAAATTTCAAAAACGTCATCTACTATTCACCAACGCCGAAACACTAATCGAACATTCTGTAAAAAAAACTCAATGAAAAAAAAAATAACCCTGAAATCCCTGAAACTATTATTGAAATATGAAAAAAACATTTACATATCAGTCAAACTAAAAAATCTCAAAAATGTCATCTACTACTCACCAACGCCGAAACACTAATCGAACATTCAGTAAAAAAAAAAACTCAATGAAAAAAAAATAACCCTGAAATCCCTGAAACTATTATTGAAATATGAAAAAAATATTTACATATCAGTCAAACCAAAAAATTTCAAAAACGTCATCTACTACTCACCAACGCCGAAACACTAATCGAACATTCAGTAAAAAAAAAACTCTATGAATAAAAAAACAGCCCTGAAATCCCCGACCAGATCTCTTAAAAGCAAATTAACCCACAGTCATCCGCAATGACTAAACAACTCTCTCGAGCGAGGTATAAGAATTCGAAAAAACACATCTTATCGATTCGCTTTGCGTTCGCACAGCAGCAGCAGCAGCAGCTGGCTTGAGTTTTTATCCCATACTCTCCACGGGTATGAGAGAGACCGGTCCACTACTGGTCTTGAGAGAACCGGTATATGCAATCCCTTGCAAACTCCTTCCGGTTGAAGGCTTTCTTTCGACTTATACTCGCACGCACTTTCACGATCAACAGGCTTGTTGTTTGTCCGTCTCGCGGGGGTGGATTTAATCGCTTTCGATTTCACCGTGCAACTCAAATGTCATTTTTCACCGTCAATGCACTATAACATTGTTAATCACCATAGATCGTCATCGTCATGTTGTTTATCTCAGCACTGCGAATTGCGTGAGTAGCATTGATTTATGAAGAAGAAGCGAATTATTGTGCAGTTCCGACAATTTTCGTCGGTCACTTTTACTGCGCGTAACGACGTCGTTAGCGTGCCGCTGCCACAGTGGAAGGATTTTATTGAGGGCTGGTCGAGTATATAATTTTTTTTTTTCGTTTCGTTTTTTGCGTGATCAAATCGCTTTTGGACTCGAGCGGTACCTATATATATACATATTGCGAATGAAAAGGGGGGAACGCTAATGGACGATTTCTCTGTGATTGCCGAGAGTGATCTGTTATACCTGCGCGTGCCTCGATATCCTTAATCGAGTTCCTGTAATCAGGATTATTCATTGGGTTATCCCGTATATCAAACTTTTTCCTTCATCCTCGTTGATTCATCAATTTTTCCAACTATCTCTGAATTTCAACTAATCGTCACAATCATTTTTTTCGTATGTTACAGGCTGTGAAGCTGGAGTCGGTGCATCCGGGACGAACGCGTTACCTCGTGGTGGTATCGTGCACAGGACGCCAGGACGCCGAAGAAAGTTGTCTGCTGGGCATCGACTGCAACGAGCGCGCGACCGTTGGCCTCGTACTCCGAGTTCTCGCCGACACAGCCATCACCCTCGACGGCGATGGGTCAGTACACTTTTTACACACATATAAATAGTACATATTTATATACTTGAGATCAGGTTAAGCCGATTACGCGCGAATCCGAATAAATTAATCTCGGCCGATCGAAAGAAGTCTAACGGTTCAGCAGCAACTCGCTCTCTGCCGAGCTCTCTGCGCCTTAATTGCGTAAGCGGCTTCTGCGAGGCTCTCTTATCGACGATGAAATCTACTTAAGAAGAATTACACTTGCGTTCTATTATACGTGTATGGTCGATAGATGTCCGACTATAAGTCGATAGAGAAATTGGTGATTTTGTGCTGTTTTATAGCCATTTTGGTATTGGAATTATATCGAGAATTATATCGTAATCTGTACAAATTTTGTCACAACTATAGTAGATTTAATTTAAAAAAATCATAGTTGCGTTCATCTGTCTTTAAAATACAAAGTTTCCTCGACAGAAAACACGTAACTGCAATAGATTAAAGGATGCACAAAAATCAGTGGAAACGAAAGGTAACCATTGCCAATCGTCCGCATCGCGTTCGCGAGAACGGATTGTAAATCGGAAATGACGAGCGAGGAGTTTGGTATATACGCGGGGCTTTAATTGCCATCGCGTGACGTTGACGAGCCGCGTAGCAATTATAGTCTCCGCCGATAGCGTCGAAAGTTTTTTTTTCCTTTTTTATTATCCCTCTTTTGCATGCATCCCTCGTGTGCGCGTACGAGCTTGCGATCGTGGGAACGCCCACGACTGATTTTCAGCTCGATAACTGTTTTAATACGCGTTTGCGATGCGCTTGTAAAGCTTTTTTTTTTTGTTGAAAAAAATTCTCGATGTCTTTTGTTTATTGGCCTATAAATGTCGTGTTGTATGGAAGTATTATGGGATACTTGTATGCGGTTGTGAAAAAAACAATTAGCGCGGAGTACATTAAGTCTGCCTGTGTATGCATCGTAATTTTTTTTTTTACGGCAGTCGTGTATGCGTGTTGTTTTAATTTTTTATGATGTTCTTTTAGTATGATTTGCAGTGATTACTCTTTTCACATAAACGTCGTAAAATATACCAGATTTTTTTTTTCTACAAAATTTATTTTTCATTAATAATTTATCGTTGAAATGTTTACACACGTGGGTTCGAGTAAAAGTAACGACGAGTAAAAGTGTCATGAGGAATGCAGACCGAAGCGATAATCCAAATTCGGTAACTTGTCGCAATTGCCTGTCTGCACGTGAATTTTAGAAACCTGCACGATTCAAATCTCTCGCGGCATTAAAGAAAAGTTTCACTCCGCGTTGAGAATTTCAAACGGCAAAAATTCCAGCAGCTGCAAGCAGCATCCTTCATCTTCACGATCCAATAGCTCAAACCAAACAAAACTTTCGCTCTAGCAGCGCGCAAAAAAAAAAAGAAACATCCAACCGCGAGAGATAGGCAACATCGATGGTCCGTGATCGCGGCAACAAAACTATAGAGAAAGGAAGCTCGCGCGCGCGTTTAGAGAGAGATGATGATGGTTCGATCGTTTTTGGCTCGTCGTTGCACTTTCTCTCACTCCCTTTTCCGTTATATATATCTCCCCATCGTTAATTATATTTCGACAAATCCCTATTCGCAAAAGAAAAAAATTTTCCACCGTTAGAAAGTTTATATTTGTTCGCAAAAAAATAGCATTCTTTTACGCGCATTAGCCATCGGGCAAAACAAATTATTTAATACGAGCATCCCGAGCTATAGAAGCAACAACAACAACGTCGTCCATCATCATCGCGTAGAGCGCGCGCAAAAAAAAGAAGCAACAGCAGCTTAACCACTTGAAATCACAACGGAGCTCGAGTCTCTGATGAGAAAATTGTCTTTTTTTTTTGCCTCGCAACGACGACGCGGACGACGGACACGCGACAGGACGGGAGCGATTAAGGAGGCAAAAGAAGAAGAAGTCTTGGAGTTGCGTAAGTTGCGCGCGGGGGCAGAGAGAGAGAGAGTTGTTTTGTCGCAACTGCCGCCGCGGCCGCATGCAAACACAGTTGCCGAGTGAATGATTGCCGGCCGCGCGCGAGTAATTGTTGGCTACCGATCCGCCAACCACGCCGATATTAAATATACCACGCCACGTTTATTTACGCGCGACAGACTCCGACTTTATTGTTTTCTATATATATACAAACTGTATTTACGCTTGGTCGGAGTATAAGTTTTGGATTTACGAGTCGTGTTTGCTTATGTACATGATGAATTTACCTTATTGATTTGTTACAAAAGCTTCTTTAAATAATTTCTTTTCGAAAGGAATTTTATTGCGGCTGTCTGCGTGTTGCTTGAGCTCTAAACAATACGTGTATGTACGACGACGACGACGACGACGAGACAATTGTACTGCAAGGTACCGCTACTTGACCCGTGGAAAGACTCGCGCGACGAAGAGAAAGAAAAAAAGCGCGCGCGCAAACGAGTTTTTCGCGAGAAAAAAATAATATAATGAAAAACGCGCTCGTTTAATGCGCCACTGGAAATTTCACTCAAATGCGCATTGTTTTTAAATGACTACAATTAAAGCCGTTCTTTTGTGTGGAGCTTTCTTTTTGAATTTTTAAAAGAAAGTCATTGTAATGCGAGAAAAATTCTGATTATTGTTGTGAGAGGTTCATTAGTAATTTTGTCGCTAGGTGGATTTTACTCTTTCAAGTTTTTAACACGTTGTTTGTAGGTACTAAAATGATATTGAATTCATTGCTTATTTATTTCATTTTTAAAATGTATGTAATTGGATAATTATGGATGTATGCCTTTCCTTTCTCAATGAATAAAACGGCAGATTAATAATAAAAAGTAATACCCAAAAAGTTATGCATGCTTACACATTGAAAAAAAAATAGTAAGAATCCACCATCATTTTCGAGTCAACGCTCTCGCGCTAAAGCTCCCAAACCGTCAAGAAAAACTTCATTCTCACTCTCATTTCAAGAAAAATAAAAGTCGCATGATCACGCGACTCGAAAGTGCGAGGCCCGCGCGCGCAAGAGGAACAAAGCTTTTGGATATATAAAAGCAAGGATCGACGTCAGCGGCGTGAAAACGGAAGCAGGCAAATGGAGCGCGTAACAAATCACCACAGCAGCAGTATAAGTAAAAGCACTTTCGTCTCGCGGGCGCTTTTATAATCGCGTTATAATAGGAAATCCGAGAAGAGACACATCGTACGCGAGAAGGCCTCTTCGAGTTTCTGATTTGTAGACTCGCATTGTTGTTTGTCTATCTATCCCGGATTAAAATATTATCCTCTCTTACTTTTCTTTTTTTCGACTGCAAATCGAGGACACGATGAAGTTTCGTCGAATGGGAAAGTACAGACGAATAAAGTATTATATCTGAAAATAATGACCAGGTCCGCCGTAAACATCGTCGCGGTAGTTTCTTGATAAATGAACCGTACTCGCGAACAATGTATATTCAAAGCCGCGCGGACAAATAGAAAAGCAGAAAAAGCAACGTTTGTTTAAACATACAACGCGCGTAGGAAGAGTACAAAAAAAAAAGAAAAACAAGAAAAATAAAGAATCGCACAATGAGGAGCTTACCACCCATAAATTAAGGATTAGCCGACCCAATTTGGATCCCAAAAGAAAGGAAAGCGAACAATGAGAGCTTTCACTTTTGGGTTTCCATTCATAATGGAAAAAGGCGATATAGAAAGTCAATTTATAACTCGCTCGTTCGAAGTAGGCGACAGTAGCGGCATAGCATAGTGACGCTAAACGCCGCCAAGTATATATACACCGAATTAAAGAGTCGACACCTCCGTGGTGGCAGCGGCAAGTCGCGAGAGAAGCAATAAGACAGCTGATTTGCTTCGGCGGAAGTCACCGTGCAGTGAAAGTACCGGTAGTTTTCACGTCGAAATATACGTAATTTTCGAGAGAGAGATAGATAGACAGACAGACGCTTGTATATGTGTTTTACGTAAGCAGCTACAACGTCGATATATCCTTTGCAGAAATATTCGCGATAAGCTCTCTCGCGTGCAAGCATCAATTGTTCAATGAGTATATAGTAGAGATCTCTGACCCCCCGTCGTAGTATTGCTTGTGCGAGCGCACGTAACGAGCATTGTTTGGAAATGAAAAAAAAAAGTGAAAAAAAAAATAAAGAGAAGCTGCGCGACCTCTTTCGAGATGCTCGCACGCGCTCTCCGGAGAAAGTAGAGCTGATTGAATAACATTCGACGCAGACGAAAGGTGTGAGTCATGCATGTGGACCCGAACGAAACAAAAAAAAAAAACAAGTCTGACAATTAAAGACGAGAGTTGATAAATCTCCATCAATCGACGATACGAGAGAGAAAAGAATGGAGAGTGAGAGGATCGAGCGCGCAGACAAAGGGGAGCCGTCCGCGTCGTCGCGTCCGAGGAAAATGAGCAAGTGCAGTTTGCGTTCTTGGCGTGTCAATGACCTATGAAGCGCGCGCTCTCGGCGATGATGCGGGCTACTTATACTGCCAGCAGTCGTGATGCTTTATTTGGATGTGTATAGGCGCGCACTCGCGCAGGTGACACATCTGTGCATTGAAGATGCACACTTTGTATATTGCTCGGTTATTAATGAGGCGAAGGACTACTTTGTCTTGATTTTTAGATTTTTATATGTACTATTTTACGGAGAAAAATTACGACTCTTTTTGCACAAAATATGAGTGCTGCTGTTGTTGATGAACGAGCTTGTGATAGATTAATGATGATGAATATTAGAAATAGTTATAAATTTGATTTATTCTATTATTTTTAATGCGCAATTCATTTGATGGATGTTACTTAAAATTGGAAAATTCAGAGCTAATGGATTCATCACTAATAATTCTTTATAAATATAATAATTTAATGTTAAATGACAAAGTTATTATTTTCCTCTTATTATTTTATTTTTATACAAGAATTTATGTGTCAGTTTGATTGTAAAAGTAAATATAAAAATTTCACGACAAAATTTTCTAATGCGTATAGATTCTCCAAAGGCACGATAGAACAGAATATCGAAATGATCTCGCGTGCCGCTACATATAGTGTTGATACACCACGCGCTTCGAATCAGTACAATTACAGCAAAATTCTCGCGGTAACGCAGATACATATCTATCGTTTTTCACATGCGTTCCCACGTTAAATGCCCGAATTTCGAGAGCAGCGACACTCCACCGTTCACTTTTCGTCTGGTCTACATACATCGATACACACATACGTGAAATCGAAATTTCGAGCATGTACACACAGGCGCAAGGGGCTTTTATGTAACAGTCGCGATGTTACAGCTTCGATTTATACATGTTACATGTGGCGCGCGGCGTTCGGAGCATTATAATTAATTTTTTTTTTCTTACGATGCTGAAGTAGCAGCACGCGTGTGAAGCAATCTATAGCGATGTGCCGCGGTCTGATTTTGAAACTGATTGTTCATTTATTGAAGTTGCAATTTTCTTTTTCTTTCACGAGGATATTTCGCCGCCGCCGCAGCTGCGGGACTCGTACTATGTTATTATAATCCGTACGTGTAATCAGTGGAATTCGAAAAGTATACACGGATTGCGCTTTGATCGTTATTTTATAGTTACTCAATTTTAATTAACGTGCAACGTGTAGATGGTAGGAAGAAAAATCCACGATTACATTGACAGTTGATGCGCGTGCTCGTTATACAAGATCGATGACTAAATATTGATTATGCGGTTAAAATTTTTATTTTTTTTTTGTTTCATATTTGAAATCAAATTTAATTTACACGATTAGAAAATTCAAATATGTATCTGAATTTTCATACAATCAGGTTTATGACATTTAAGATAAAAAAAATATGAAAATCAAATAAAAAGTGTGTGAATATTCATATACATTATGAATTTCCGATTCATATACGTATATATGAACTTTTGAAATAACCAAAAATGCAGTTTTTTTTACGAACCACTTTCTTTTGGCCAATGCTTTTAACAAACAATGCCAGTTTATGCGCATGAATAATTCAGCCGACACACGGCTGTACGTGAGATATCTTAATGCGCGACAGTAAATATACGAGGACTCATGACTTTTCCAGACTGGTCGCTTTCATAAATTATTATAAGACAACTCGTTGATCTACATATGCTGTAGTATATAAACGCAATTTTAACGTGTATTTCCGTTTTCCGTTACAGTGGCTTCAGCGTCAGCGTCTGCGGTTGTCAGCACATCTTTAAGCCAGTCTCCGTCCAGGCAATGTGGTAAGTTTCCTCGCACATTTATATTGCTCGCGTTGTAACTACGACACCCAGCAAAAAAACACCAAAAAAATATTGTAAAACCATCGCTCACACTTGTCACGCTCCACGAACAATACGAAGCGTATAATACATATAAGGCGCGAAAGAAAATTTTCCCACATAAATCACGCGCGAAAATGAGAGTAGTTTCCGACAAGCTTTAAGCTCGCGAATGAATGATCGACACTCTCGGTAGAAGAAAAAAAAGCTGCTAATTTTTTCCTTGCTTTATAGCCCGCGTGCTTGCTCGACTTCTAATTGAATGCGCGAATCGATTGTAAAACGCGCCATTATCGAGAGTGCGCGCGAGAGGGAGAGAGCTATTACGAGATGATTTAACGCGGAAAACACGTGTTCGCTGCGAAAAGAGAAAGCCGCGTGTATATATATAAAGCTTTGACGATTATGTGTGCGCAAGACTAGTACGGAGGAGAAAAAACTGTCGAGGACAATGAGAGACTATCGCCTCGGTCAATCGACGATTATCGAGGGTATATATTTTTTTTGCTTGAAGCTCGTAAATCGATATACGCTTTTACTGCATGTGTTTGTTTACGTAATTAAACTGACTATTCATGTGTCAAACGAAATGATTTTTCTCTTTCTCGGTGTATAGAAAGAGAGAGAGAGAGAGAGAGAGACGCTTTTACTTTCGATTATATGTGTCGATGGTTAAGTGGACGGCGAAAATTTCAGATTTATACGTATACACTTGTTGCTCGCTCCGTCGAATATATGTTTAGTTATGCCTTATAAGTTACATAAAATCGATCGAACCCTATATTTATATACTTCAGTTGCGTAGAAAAGATCAACCTCGCGTGAAATAGATTAACTGTATACCTTTATGAGTTTGTAGGTTGATCGGTGCAAAGGGTCACAGACTCGATCTGCCGCCGCCGTCGCGGCATAGACACGATGATGCACATATAATGTTGCTCTCGGTGCGCGCACGCGGTCAATTATAACGGTGTGCAATGCCCACGCCTCTCTCTCTCTCTCTCTCTCTCTCTCTCTCTCTCTCTCTCTCTCGTGCGGCTGTATGCGCACTAATCGCACGACACAACCACCATACGTAGCTGCGTAGGTGTGCGCGCGCGCTTGCGTTCGTTGATCGATGCCCTTTGCTATAGACTCTTAATACACTTTGCCCTCGTTTTATTTTCTTTAAAGTGTGCTGTGCTGTTTTGATGTCATTGTTATTGCAAACAATTTCAAGCGACGAAAAGTGTAGTAATAGATGAGTGGCGTGTCGTCGATAGTGCTTTTGATGTGCTGCGGCGAAAACGAGTGCGTGTTTCGGTTGTTATTGGAACATGTATATATTTAGTATATCACGTGTAGGTCGATTTGGTTTTCTCGCTAGATGGCTAATTTTTCATGTGAACCTATTCGACAACTTTACACTTGAAATGAGTAAATAGTTGGAAGTTCGATATGAAATAATTAATGGAAATACGTGGTGTAAATCGTTGTAGCTCCCACGTGAAAATTTCTAAAAGAAAACTTTTATATCGATATTTTAATATTCTAATATAAATAGCAAAACATTCTCATTTTTTTTTTCAAACAAAAAAAAAACTTTTATATACCCACATAACAACGATTTACACTAGCACCTACACGCTTATCAAAAGCGCATTATAGTACCTTCTTTCGCCGCGTCTAGTACTCTTAACTCGCAGTAAAATACGTAAAAAAAAAAATATACACGTATAACCTCGGCGCATCGAACAATTGCCACTTAAGCCTTCGGGATGCAACGCGTCGCGAGTGAAAGCCTTCTTCTGCTCGCTTGCGCGAAGCTTTAACTCGACTTGAACTTTTATAGCGCTCGTAAAGCAGAGGCGCAACTCGGACTTATTTTTAGAGGGCAAAAATTCGTGCATGCATTGTTTGATTTTATCTCGAAGAAATGACGAGTGTGTGTATGTATGTATTATGCGCGTATACCTATATACTTTATTGATAACTGCACGTAACGTTACTTCCAGAGGGCAAAAAAAATGAAAAAGAGATGAGCCGAGTGGATTAAAAAGAAGATTGTTTTTCGTATATAATTGCAATGTCGTGAACTCGGCTTTCTTTTTTTAGCTGCACCCACGAGACGACCCTCGTATACAATTACGCGTTGCAATCACGCGCAGCCTCCAATATAACGGTACACGTATATGTGTGTGTGTGTGTATTGAAGAAGGGGGTTGGATGCCGGAAAATGAGTTTGACCTCGTTGAGGAGAAAGAGAATTTTCTTCGTCTTCTTCTTCGCGGTCGTAATCGATCGAACCGATCGATCGTATAGACAAGCGAAAAAGTCTATAAAGCCTCGACAAACGTAACCTGTTCTATGCGCGCGCGATTCACGGCTACATAAGCTTTCTTCGCTTGGCCGCAGTTCGAGGTTAGTGGGTAATGTCCGTCACGCGTAGGCGTTAATTGCTTACTAATAACAAGACCTCGTGGCTAATAGACATACAAGACAGAATTTGTATTCGTGTATTTTTGTCCACACGATGATTTGCGAAAGGATATTGACAACTTTTCGCGTGAAAGTGAAACTTTTTTTGTTGTTGTTGTTGTTGTTTTGAAGCTAATGTAAATTTTTTGAAGTTTACGACTGGAACGATAGTATCGTACGCGTTTTGCAAAAGAGAACGAATCATTCATTGTGGAAGTACGAAGAATCGTTCGAATATATACAGTGTATTCTTGGAAAACAAAATCGACGGTATAAGTTGCATTTCGCGTCGAAAGCCGTGCCGAATAATTGACCGCTAATTCGTAACTGTATAACTGCAGCGCCCAATTGTTACGCTCGGAAGCGCTGTTAACGCTCGTCTTTTTTATTTTCGTTTTTCTTTCATCGGCATTCTCGATGCTTACCTCTTTCAACTCGATAAAGTAATTCCAATTGTCTCTCGATGATCGAGAAAAATTGGCGCGCTTCCGCATTTCTTCGTTTAAAAACAGAAAAAAAAAATCCAGGCAGTTTAATCACAACTACGTAGATAATTCGTATCGTAGCTCGCTCATCTCTTTTTCATTTATTTTAATGGATTTAATCTGTGCGTAACTGCAGAGGAGGGAGGAGAAAGGAAGGGTAGGATACCTATAGTAGGATTTTGATATTCGAAGAGCGCCTCGCGCACACATATAGGCACGCAACGCCGATTTATCAGATTTAAAAGAGCGCGTGCACATAAGGCGCGCCGGCTATAACACGAAATGAAAAGTAATCGATTGCGTAACCTCGTAAATACATATATATGTATTTGTATCGTGTATGTATATATAGTATGTATGTGGAGAAGACGATGAACTCGCTTTCTAGAAAAAGAAGCAAAAGCGTCGCCGTCGCTGCTGTCATACGCAGACACACCGAGCGTGAAAGTAATGAGAATTACAAAGAAGAAAAAAAAGAGAGACATGTGTCGACGACTGTCAATGAGCGCGCAGGACTGTGACCTGGACTTTCGCAGAGCTGCGTTGCCCGTTATAAACAGCCTTTTCAGTATTTATTTTATTTTACGTAACGAGCGCCGAACGTAAAACGCCGCTTGATATATTTATGAGGGCTCGAAAAGGCGACTTTTTTCTCTCTCTCTCTCCCGTCATTTTTTGCATAACAGTTTTATAAGTTATGAATGTCGTTTGGGGATTATGCGCGTAAAGTGTGCTCGAGAGAACGTGAGTGCGCTTTAATAATTTACTTTGCAGTTTTATATCGTCTTGCTCGCGAGAGTGCCGGGTATACATGTATACGTATATATATTGCCCGTCTATTCGTGCTTGCTAGTTTAACAAACTACTTTTTTTTAACGAATAGCTTGCATTAACATTGCAAATACTCTGATGATTAGTGTTTTTGTATGTTAATGATGATGCATGTTATTTGCGAAGATAGAAGTTTCAAAAAATATATGTTTGAAGTTTTCTAATTTAAAAAAAATACTTTTTACCGTTTTCAATATTACGCGTGTTCTTGATATGTTTCTTTTACGATCGGCATAAACTTCAAACTTACCACTCGGTTCAAGGCAACAAACTCATCATCAAAGCGAGCGAGTCTCTAAAAATACCCGGAAAATCCAATCGAAAAGAAAAGAAGGAAGAAAAAAGAAACTCATCACGGCATGAAAAAATAAAGCGTTTGAAACACGTGAATATATAACTGTGTTTACCCTGGCTCGGCGAGAGCTGACCAAAAATCGACGTCGAGCTCTTGCTGCGTCGGGACGCCTATTTTCGGCAAAGCCTCGGTGGCGAGTATAAGAGAGTAAGAGAGCGAGAGAGAGAGAGAGAGAGAGAGAGAGAGAGAGAGAGAGAGAGAGAGGGAGAGAGAGAGAGAGAGTAAAGTGGGCCGACCGACGCCCGCGCCATTTATGGCTGCCTCGCGCTCGGGCATGAGTTGAAGTGCACACGCGCCCCACTGGCCTCTGCACGCCTTTTTGCCAAAATTTTCACGGCTTCGATGAGAGATTCATTAAGGCGTACACGCACACTTTGTCTAACTATTTTTGGATACACAGTGTTTTTAACTTGTCATTTGTCTTGTAAGAATAAGTATATTATTGCTGTGAACTTGTATCTATTTCATTTTATATTTTAAAAATTTATTCCACTGAAGAGTAGTACAATAATAGACTACAAATCACACTTGTTTCTCAAATGAATGAGACTGTTTTGTCAACTTTCGAAGCGCCGGTATAAAATTAGCCGATTAATCAACCGTCAAACCATCTATTCATGCATTAGTCAACGAAATTTCCCTCCTATAGAAATCCGCGAGGCGCATCTTTTCTTTTATCGATTTTTTTTTCTCTTTCATTTTCCTCGGCTGCAGAAATCACTCGCGCGCTGCACGACGACACCCTTTCAATTGCCAGTCAACTGTGCGCTCTCGAGAGGAGAAAAAAAAGGCAGTAAATTAGACACGCGCGCGATCGACCTCGATTTCGCAGGCGCGACAATTTCTGCGCCTATACTCGCGCGGAAGCTAATTAGTTTTCGCCGTGTGGCTCATTAAATCCACGTTGCGCGGGCCGATCCCCCATCCCAATTAAACGACGCGCTTCGCGACACATTTAACACCGTCGATGGAAATCCGTCTTTGGGTATCGACGATTATTCGGCTTCGTGTTGCACGACTTGCGCTTCGTCTGTTTGGGGGATACCGTTCGCCGGAAATTCTTGGGGGGCTTCATACCGCAACTGCTTTTTTTTTTCTTCAGTTGCTCGACCTAATTTACTTTGGCGAGGGAGGATGCTTCCAGGTAATACGTGTCATGGCGGATTGTACGTATTATAAAATTGTTTATTCATCTTTGTACATTTTACGAGCATTACTGCTCTTTACAAGCATTACAATTTTATTGAAACATTTTTATTTCACAGTACTTGGTGAATATAACATTTATTATTTGACATCCTCATCGCCAAAACACTTGATAATGATATCAAAATCGTAAGGATTTGTACAAATCCTCATTACGCAGTGCTCGTCTTTTTCATTTTCATATGGGATTGTGTCAACTTTCTTTGCATTGCATTTGTATCCAGGTAGTTCCATTGTAGCAATATGTTTTCCATCAGCATTAAATTTATTTATATAGAGGATATTCTCGAAAGTTTCCGAAGATTCAGTCGCTGTTATTAAGAAAAAACTTTCATCGATTAAGTTGTAAACTGTGATTTTTGTAGCGTTGTGATTCAATTCTAATGTGTTTCTGCTGATAAACTGGCCGTTTGCTTTGAATGTGTTACAATCAACTTTGGAGCTTGGCTGGATCAAACGACAGAGACGTAACGTGTCATGTAGTGTTGACACATCATACTGCGCATAATCGGCAAATGTAGATAAATTCAAAACTTTCAAACCTGAAACCAAATATTGTTGTTATCTAATTTATTTAGGAAAATATTCAAAAGCTTACCATTTTCATTCAACAAAGAAAATCTGAATTGGCGCGTGTCGACATCGAATTCCAAAAGTGCATTATTATCGTTATCATAATCATCCATAATCATTATAGACTCTTTGGTCAAAGGCTTGAACCAACTAATGAGATTACCAATCTTGCTGCCTTGTGCATCGAAAGTTTGTTTGTCAACTTTATTGCCAAATAATCCCGAGTTATCAATAGCTACAGTGAATTTATCACTTTTTGGCAGAATCGTTCCTAGCGATTTGCCAAAATTATGATTACGAAATACTGGAAGATTATATCTAATTTTCGCCTCGTTAGTCGTACAGTTGGGGAATTGAACTATCGTAAATCTGATGTAATAGTTTGGCTGCTCATCATAAAAGTTGTACCAGTAAACGATAATTTTGTCATCATCGAAATCGTGAAGTATCAACGAATTAACGGAGCTTGATGCGACACCACTCAATGACACTCGACAAGAGCTTCCGTTGGCTTTGCCATTCAAAGACTCCCGAAAAATATTACATTCTGTAACTTTGGATGAGTCACTATTTGTACAATTTCCATAGGCAAAAAATTGACGATTCTTGGGCATGTGCTTCATCATAGCAAATTGATACATTGGCCCTTTGATATGTTTGTCGAGCAAAGTTGTGAACTCGGCTGTAGCATAGCTGAGCCAGATTAGTCCGAGTATTCCGATTAGCTTTGCGCTCAACATTCCTTGTTTTTGTTTTGCAGATCTTGAAATTGATGAATTATGCAATTGTAAACTTATGAAAATTAATATTAATAAAAATTTTACACTCACGTTTGATTGTTAAAAATATAAATTAACAGAAATGCGATATTAGTGAACGTTATTCGACGCTTGGTGAACACGTACTGGCGCGATTTGGTAGAGAACTGTCGATGTACTATCTGTGGAATTTTTGTGAAGTTTCCCGCTTTCACAATGGCAGCTGATAAGTAGTTCAATATGGACAACAGAGCCATTAACTTACGATTTTTAAATCCCCACTGCTACGAAACATATACATTTCTTAGATATTATTGAAACAAAAATAATTCAGCCAAAACAAAAAATTTCCGGGATAAGTTGTAATTTGAAAACAAATTTGATAAGCTTAAATTATTTTATTTATCTAATAAAATTTTAATTAAATAAAAATAAAAATTATAAGGATACAGTAAATGTTGGTTCGAGTTTTTCGAGATCAATTACAAGTGGTTTTATTCTATCATGCAAACCAAATATGTTTTATTTTAATCGCCACGAGTTGTTAACGAAAAAATGGCGTGACTGTCGACAATTTTGTTTGCTGATGCAACTTGAGTGACTGAATTCGATTATTTCATATCTAAAATGATAAAAATATTGACCGGTATAATTAATAAAGCATAATTTTGAACGTGCCTCTAATCTGTCAACTTTTATTCACTATTGCACGCATAATATAACAGGTTTTTTTTTATTTTCATATAAAACGTTATGTTTGAGGAAAGTAACGGTAGACAGTGCATCGCACTGTACTTTTGTAGTACTGCGTATGAATTTACCGATATTTTTGAGGACATGCGACGTGAACAGTCAACGATTGAACGGTTAATAAATGTTGGACTAAAATAATGAGCCAAAGTAATTTCAATAAACACAAACATTTTGAGAATTTGCAGAATATACCGTAAGCATTTGAAACGAGCTTAGATCTGATTTTACGAGTATTTTCAGTAATGTCCATCATAACTTTATGATGACCTTATTATTCATTGCATGCTTACACCGTCATTTTTACGTTTTAAGTGCAGACGAGTTTCGCATTATAAAAATGATAACTGGATCAGTACCACATACTAAGAATGACAATTGAGTTGATAAAAATGCGCCGTTTGATAGAATTCGGCTTAAGAGAGTCAAAATAAAAAAAAATAAATAAATGCAAGTGAGAGGAGTGATTGAGCATAACTTATCCAAAAGGGATTATCTTTATACGGTATCTCCGAACATTGATAAATAGTCAGATTCGGCGCCAAGATAAGTCACAGTTGTGTGTTTCGGCATTGCAAAGGAGTTTATTGAGAAACGCCTTTGGATTTCGCACAAAGCGCACCCAAATCAAACCTGCATGTGCGCGCACAATTAAGAATGCGTTTTCTATTTTATCTGTTGAATCTCTTTATCGACGAGTTTCTTTTCAGAAGCACGTATGCCGTGTTTTATGCTTACTTTCGTAGTTTACCTACTTATTGTCGATATCTGATTGCGAAAACTTGTATTATATATTTCATGGTATTCAATTGTCACTTGAACAATAATCTTCTGGTCGATCTATAAAAATCATCAACTTTCAGTTTGTCTTTTCACTTTTCATTTTCGCGGTACTAAATTAACGTTTTGGTGATATCGAACATTGCGCACAAAAAAAAATCCCACCCACGTAATCATAATAAATCTTTGCGCGCAAACTCGGCGAGAAAAGTCTTCTTTTTTTTCTGCGCACGCATCTTGGTCGAGAAGTATATACCTCGGTTTGGCGATTCGTAGTAGTGATTTATGAGATCGTTAAGATTCATCGCTCATACTCTCAGACGCGCGAGTAAACTAGATTGTTCGAGCAAAGAGAACACGCTTATTTTGATCGACCGTTTTTTTTTTGCCCTCTAGATCGATAGATCGATCGTGCTAATGGCTATTGCTGGGAGGCTCGTTTATCAAGGCCAAGGCATAGTACGTGTCCTTTTTATCAAGCACGTGCCTACCGCGGTCAAGTTTGCGAGGAAAGATGCTTACTTTGATTAGACTGTGCTATAAAAAACGGTTCGCTGTTTGTTTTCGATGGACAGGTGTCAGTGATTCGTGCTTAGAATGTAAAACTGGTCGATTTAGTTTTTCGTCTGTTTTTGCGAGTTTTCCGTTGAGAAAAAGATGCTGAAACTAGTTGTTTTGATTAATGACACTTACATAGGTGTCTCGTGAGTTAGTTATCAAGTTTCTCGGAAAACTAATCTAATTGATTTCATGCTAGAGACTTTATTAAACTGAAAGAGCTTTCATCGATTATAGTCGGACAACTTTTTTTTTTTGCTCCGTAGATACTCGCGCGCGCGCGCGCGTGAGGAATACGTTAATAGAAACTAGACTTTCTGCACACTTTGGAAAAGCACGATTAAACTTTAATTTATTCAGTGTACGTCGCGTGTATGCACGTTGACAACGCAAACGTCGGTCAGCCTTTCGAAGCTGATATCAGTCAATCTGGGATGTTTTTCTAAATTGCCATATTGCATTTCCAATATTTTGATGTTTATTACAAAAAGACAAGCATTTTGTCCTCCTTCGGCTGGAAATCAATATAAATACATTAGTTACGAGATATTTAACGCAAATTATTTGAATTTCAATATATGACGAAATCTACGGATAAAATGCAGTTTTTTGAAGCCTAAAATTGAAAAAAAAAAATTTCTTCGATAGAGTTTCCGGGCTTGTTTTCTCTTCTTATTGAAGGTGACGAAAAATGCTCGTGAACTTTAGAAAAGTTCGCCAGGAACCACTTTTTTCGGCTTTTTTCCAATATTGTTAGCAAATTAAAAATGAAACTAATTTATTGTTTCATAATTTGGTGGATAACTTTTTACCGGATAATTTTTCTTTCAAACGAAACTTTTTTTCTACGCAAAAACTTTACTTTATTTTACTGTACTTTAAAATGTCGGACTGTGTACCCATATTCCGGGTAGATTCAGAAAGGATATTTCATTGGCATTTAACCCTGTTGATTATAAAAACTAACATTTCTTTTAAAATTATCCTCAACCAAAGAGCGATAAGACCTTAAAGAATAACTAAAAGTTCGCAGTGTAAATAGGTTACATAGTGCGGAAGAATGAAAAAATCCATGAAGGACTTTAAATGCCAACGTGCAATAAAGTACATAATGCTCAGAACCAATACTCAATATTAGGTTCAATATTACATTTATATATCAGGCTTACAAGCACTTGGATGAGGCTTTCCACAATGATCCCGAGTGTTTTGAGCGACCCAAGTGGTGGAAAGAAATTTTGCAATCTAGAATGTGATATAATTGGTGCAATGGGACTATAGCAAAAAATAAGCTCTGTGGTATTTTTATACAAATTTTATAAAGATTTTTATAAAAGTGTTTATGCATTCTGTTGTGGTTTATACATGTGTACAAATGGCGAGTTGTACAAATTTTTAATGTTTTAAATATAGGTTTTATACTTCAAATATCGACAGTCATGGATCATTACGAGTAATTCCTTCCTTTTCTATTTAAATACTGTTCCCGTTTCAATCTCAATTCCATCGTAAAAATTAAAAAATTAAATTGGAATAACTTTAAGTTTTTAGAATATCACAATTGTTTATAGTTGGTGCGAGTTGGAGCGTGAAGATTTATAATTCCTCGTGCTTATTTTGCTTTTCTGATGAAAATGCAGTCTTATCAGCTTCTTCAAACCATTCTTTGTACACAAGTTCTGGATGATTTATCATCCAAAATTTATGAAACGATATTGGCTCTTGAGAAGCTAAATAGCCAGTTGCATAATCAATAGGCCTCGCCTAAAATAAACATAAAGGTTGGAATTTTTTCTTCATAAAAGTACGTCAAATATATTATAAAAAAAACTGTCTGTCCACCTGATGAAACAAGGGAGAATGCGTGGTTTTTACTCCTAAATGTGCCAAGCAAACTCCAAAAAGAAACTAGTCATC
>JAWWMK010007167.1:0-27900 GCA_035047105.1 Galeopsomyia nigrocyanea
ATATATATAGCGTGCCTCGTACACAATGCTCATGCACACGCTGTCTATATATATTTGAGTAATATAAGTAGTCTATTCAATGGAATTGCAATCACGGGCCGTGAATCACTTTCTTTCTACTGCTTGTGATGTATCATGAAGTCGAGTCGTGCTTCGTTCGCGAAAGTGTATATACATATATCAACAGGTGTTTCGTTGGAAAAAGAAAGACACATGCGAGGCGCCTTTCATGGAAAGAGAGATTGGGTAATTTCGAATACAGAAGCCTAGATTTCGAGTGCTATATCTCTAAACTACATATGAAGCATTATCGCGGGCTACATGGCTTATCAATTTTCAAGCTCGTTTATAACACATTATCAGTCAGAGTGACGTGAGAATTTCTTCTACTTTTTGTCGAAAGAGATATTATACTTTGGGTGAACCGCGTGAAGATCGTTCCGATTTCTTTTTGTTGTAAGAAAGAAAGAAAACTTACTCTTGGGGGGCTGCAGGTCGGTGGTATCGAACTGCTCGGGCACGTTGATCGGCAGGGGAGGCTTGGAATCGACATTACTCTTGCCGTTGTCCAGCATGTTTGGTAGCTCGTTGTCCAACAGCAAAGAAAAAAAAAGGATGCAATTACCGATGAACTGAGGCACGCTCGCACGCGAACGTAGAAGAGGAGACTTCGGAACCACTTGTGTGTGTGTGTGTATAATAATGTTGTGATTGATGTGTATATAATGTTGGCGGGGCGGCAGGTCAGCGGAACTGGGCCGCGGAGCGGTCGGCGCGCGATATTTGACCGGCGAGAGCGAGCGAGCGAGCGAGTCGACTCGACGGGCGACACCTATAACTTTTAACGACGACGAAGTCGATCGACAGATAGAAGGAGTCGGGACTCGGGAGAGGAAGAGAAGGGGCCCGGCGGCGGCGCTCTGTGCGCGGGTAAATTCCGGGGAACACCGTAGGGGGACAGAGATTGAAGGAGGGAGCGACAACTCGTCGTCGTCGCTATAGCTGTACACATCACGATTCAGGTGTTCAATCTCTCTCCCCCCTCCGCAGTGCTCTAGAGCTTGCCGCACGCGAGTTCTTTTCCGCGAACAATCCGCGCCGCGCCGATATCGCGCATCGCATTCTTTTCCTTTTCTCTCTCGCACATCACACATATAGGTACTTTGTTTTCACTGACGCTGATGAGCTTTGTGCCCCCCACCCTTCTCTATCCTCGCAAACTAACGCGCGCGGTTTTTCAAAGAGACATCGATATATTGTACATATGTATATCAAAAGCGCCTGTCTGCGAGGCAAGCGTGTCAATATTTGGACTCCGTTTGAAATTTGTTGTTTTCTCCCCAGCGCAGCAGTTCAGGATTATTCCACTGCTTTTTTTTTCACCATCAGCGGCGCAATTTTATCTTGACTAATTGCGCCAATGCACCTTTTATTCATTGTTTGGTACATACCTACATATAACACGGCAACGGGAGCGAGCGGCTAATTGCGAAATTGAGAGCGTTGGTAATTCCAGGAACGAGTTCGAATCATGAGGCGTAATTACCAACTGCTTTATTCGAGATTGGTCTCTCACTGTCGACTCGTCGAGAGTAAGGGCAATAAACAATGACGAATCGGCGCGTCCAGTGCTGTAGCTAAGCAGGAAACTGTGACCCCCATTTGGTTCTTTCCTCCGATTATAGTTCCTCGCACATATACCAGTACTACACTCTGTTACACCTTCCAAGGTTCTCTCGTTCATGCTTCTCAGTGCAAAAACGTTATTTGCTACATTTAACGCGCTTACTTATATGTATGTGCAGTATTTCAACGCCAACCTTCGCGGACGGCTTTTACATTGCTTCTTGTCCTAAACTGCAATGCATTTCCCTCTCGAGTTCCCTCTTGACCATTTCATCAACATGTAGCGTGAATTTTTATAGTAATCAACTCGACCAATTGAAATGAGTGTGAATCAACGTTTAACATTTATAAATGCATAAACTTTTTTTTCCATTACGACTATAAAAGATATTTATAACTGACTCTGCGATATTGATAAATAACTCAATCATGCCTGTCGAGTGATACACGGGTAAAAAAAAGCAAACAAAAATACACAGATAGATTTTTTTATCCTTCCAACTGATCTGGTTATAAGGAGCAATTAGCAATTAATTGATATCCTCAAACGTGTCAAAAATGATATAATATACAGTCGCAATTATCATTCAACGGTAAAAATAGCTTATCAATCGCTACATGATGATGAAGGAAAATTGATTTTACAGATGTCTATGCAAAGATCATAAAATTGGATTTGGCCAAATAATATGACACATCGGCAGTACTTGCAGTTGTCAGTGGCGAATAATGAGGAGGCAGGCGCATAATCATAACAATTAACTGGCTGGCGATTGCTTATTCAAGCGTGAAATAATAGTTTATTGTCTCGTTAAAATGGAACTCAAGGTTCGCGCGTACTTATATACATAGGAGAGCCATAATACTTGCAGAACCAGAGCAAGCGATTACAATTGAGCGATGGTTTAATCGCGCACAAAAGAACAAAAGATAAGACACAATGTGTAAAGATAAGAAGGGAGGGGAAAAACCCTGGCAAAAGAGCCGAATAATTGCGCCGCGTGTAAGTTTTCGACTGCAGCTGATGCATATGTTACAGTCAAAGCTATGAATCAGTCATTGTCGACAATGCCTAGACAACGACAAAGTTATTAATCTTTCAAAATTTATCGCTTTCACTAGGCATTGTGAACAATGACCAGGGCGTAGTGGCAAAGCGAATAATCTTTAGAAAATTCATCGCTTTAACTAGGCATTGTACAGAATGTCCAGCAGTACTCGCTGGGCAAAGCGATGAATGCATGACATTTGATTCATGAAACTAATTTATAGATGCTCTCATTAATAAATATTTTAAAAAAAATCATTCGATACTTAGCAGAATGAAAAATATCGCTTATTCATATTTTTCAAAGATAGCATTCATTATCCATAAAATTAAATCAATATAAAAAACAATTTCAATACATTACGGTGGACTATTATTTCGTATTTTTATTTACAACAATTTTATTTATTGAAAACAGTTGAGCCAATCTATTCTAAACTCAAGTGCAGCGCAGTTTCAATGTTTAGCTGTGTGTTTGATACACGGTAAATTTGATTACACGTATAGAATACATTTGCAGGTAATTATTATTGAACAAGTTCAATGAGTGTATAGTTTTTCTCTTCGCTGTACTGCTATACTGCTCATCAGTGCAATCCTATAGCGTCCTATAACTCGAAATGTCATCAGAGTTTGACTTGTTGTAACAAATAAAGTTTTAGTCTAGCGTGATTTATCAAGATTGTTTTGAATATTGATCAATTTTACGGTAATAAATGCTACTTTTGCAAAATACAAATACATGTTATTTTTCATTTACCTTTAATGCCAATCGCATAGTTTTTTAATATTTATTAATGAGAGAATCTATAAATTACTTTCATGTATCAAATGCCATGCATTCATCACTTTGCCCAGCGAGTGCTGCTGTGCATTCTGTACAATATATGTCTAGGGATTGTCGACAATGACTGGATTCATAGCTTTGACTGTAACATATATAAACGGCGCGGCAACGTATAATATTGGCCGGTTTCACGCTTAGCTGCTGCACGGTGTGGTTTATGTGATTGTCGCATGATTATGTGATTTCGTATAGCCTCTGCGACGTTTGTGTGTTTGGCATTGACAACTGCCGACATATACACGCAGACACGAGACAAGCACTTGGCGTTCGCTTGTCGTGGATTAAAACGGATAATTGCATCGAATCGTCTTATAATTGACAATCGTCTCGAAAGCTACCACCACTCGCTGCTGCTACTAGCAATTCACTCATGTCTGCACGCCTAATCGCCTGTAATCGCCTCGCTCCGCCACTGTACTACTACACCTTTCGCGCTATTCTAAATAAATCATGAGTTCACATGCAATCATCATTCACAAGCTCGTATACGCGCTCGCGCTTATTAAATTCATTGAATTAGGTATGAACGACGCAAACGCAATATTGCGCATTGTTACGTGTATTTCTGACGCTTAATTATTATTGTTTTTGGCTGAAATGCAATGTTCATTGCCATTTGCATAAAAGCTACAGACTTGCGACTTATATTGTTGAAATCCTTATCTTGCACGCATTCTTTATTTAGATATAGCTGATTTTTACATATGTATGTATATAGAGGTGCTCACGTGAGTCCAACTTTTATTTACTCGGCTTTGGTGCAGCGCGACAATGGAATATAAACGACATTGACATTCAACTCGCGATAGAACGCATATCGAACAAGATTTATTGTGAGCGAGATGAGCTCCTCTGGATATTGCCAGCACGGAGATAGATTATATCGTTTCATTGAAAAACATGCATTGTTTGTTTACGTTCCTTCTCATCCTTCCTCCGGTCAATCATCATTGATCATTTGAGTTGAAAAAAGCCAATCGACTTGGTAATTTGTCAAATCTCCATCCTCGAGAATGTATCTCCTGGCGATTATTACATTATATAGTGATTAACTTGAATGATTAGGCCGCAGGAAACCACAGAGCCAGAAACAAAACATACATAATTATGGGCTTACGCGCAAACATGCGTATTTTCCTGAAAATAAGAAGAAGACAAATTGTTTTTGATGTATCGGAATGAGGTCAAAAATAAAAATTGTTCCGAGCCGCCGAAACGATTGCTGCAAGTCAGCGCTGCTAAGCAAAAATGTTATATAGATCCACGAGACAACGTTTTATTGCGGCTATTTCAAGTGCGACGACGACGATCGCGAGATAAGCTTTTTATAAAGCGGCTGAGTGTGAAAGAATGTGCATGAGGCACTTGGTCGCGCGGCGCTCCAACACTCACGTGCTATTCAGCGTGTCCTCACGCAGCACACATTAGCCAACACGCCATTCGTTATAGTCGCAAATGACACGCCTTCGCGTCTTATTTAATAATCTAACTAATTTGATAAGCGAGATGTTTGTCATTCTCTCGTTTTTTTTTGCGATTATTCGCTGAAAACCTTTTTTTCCGTTAAAATTAACCATTGATATTCAATTGATTTCCAGAAGTATCTTTTAAGATCATTTGTTCTTGAAACGCTCGAGAGCGAAAGTTTTCTTTTTGTGAAATAGCCAGAATATTCCAATCGTAAAATCTAACTAGCCCGCTCATTCCCAATATCATTGTTTCGTGCTAATGTTTCTTCCTTTTTTTTAACGCTAACCATACTTTCTAAGCTCGGTCGTATAGTTAATTGACTGTTACATTATTGTTCCTGTAATCGTCTGCGACTTCTCATCGATTCTTCTCGAAATATTTGGTAGGACAGTAAATAAAAACTTTTTCTCCATCAACGATGATGTACTACTTTGTTTCAGCCCGCACTTTCCAACGTTGTATTTCTCTCAACGCAATGGATAAATTATTATACTCGCAATTTATTGAGACACAATGTTTCAAGAAGCCTCGTGATTATTTTACAAGAAATAATGGCGGGACGAATAAATACGCTGTAAGTAGTTGAGAAACTATAATATTGTAACTTTGCAACTGATTGCGTCGTTTCACTGACTCATACTTTGTAATTGTAATATCAGCGAATACGACAGTGATTATTGTATTTTTTTTTCAACGTAAGAAGATTAGATGTTTTTCCAGAAAAGTACAGTGCGTCACTAAGCACTCAAGTATATAAGCTGACATCATGTATTTACACAATTGATAAATTATCATTTCGCGAGGGTGTGTTGTTTTTTTAAGACTATATTTAACGGTTTAATAGCAAAAACGTGCAATTCACGTGAACATATTATACTATAGTATTAAGTTTCCTCCGCTCAATTTTATAACTGCTATCTTTTATGATGCTTATTTAACGCTTTGTAATTTCTTGGTAGGAGGCATTTTTGCAAATACTAGCTTTCAATTGGATTTTGAACGAAATCGAGCGTGATGTAACGTAATCTGCAGGAGAGCGGCAGAATTTGAATCAACTTGCTTATTATAAATCAAACTTTTAAAAATTATTTTGTAAGACCTAAAATTGAGATTATTATTCTCGAGAAATGGATGTGATCATTTGCAGAATCACTCTATATTTATTGCTGTGTAAATTTTGCGCAAAAATTGCCAAAAGCTTTTTATATACATTGCAAAATTTCGATTTTTAGCAAAATTAAGAATAATTGAGCCTTTCTTTTAAGAACACTTTTTATGAGACGGCATATTTATCTTACATTTTGCCATTACATAAAGTTACATCATGTTTATTTGCAAATAATATCCTAATAAATAGTTAGCATACGGGTATTAAAGCAGAGGATTTATAGGACAAGTTAAATAGCTATCTGGCGTTACTAAGGATATAAACTTCACAAATTGACATGTTAACCAAGATTATTATCACTGCTACAGTATGTTTTTCTAATTTTTTCATCATAAAAATTGATTAGTTTTTTTAAAACCTTGAAAATTTGAGTAAAATGTTCTGGAATCGTAAAATTTTACAATATGTTGCACAATCGAATAAGTGTTGTTCTTTGCACAAAAACAATACTTTTCTAAACGTTTTGTCTATTATTTTAAATAAATATTTTTACAAAAAGCTATAAAAAATAATTAACACCAACCTTGATAATACAATTTGAAACAAGTTCTTCAATAAGTGACGTTAGTCTTTCAAAATGCATAAAAGACAATTTCATTGTCCTTCAAAGGAAATGCGGTCTATGGTGCCTTTGCTGGTATAAAATGTTGATAGTAGTTCTTTGTGAAATCTAGCATTAAATCTAAAGTACACTCTGGAAGATCTTCAACACATCTTGCTGGGTTCCCAGCAAATCTTGTAAATGAAGGCACAACGGTTTCAGGAGGAATCACAGCACCATCTTCAATATAACAGCAACTCTTCAAAACACTTCTTCTTCCCTGGAAATAAAAATCGTGGATAGAATTGGTAGACAGAGTATAGTTTGTTTAGTAAAAATAAAATCACCAACAATGACAGCATTTTTGCCAATGTAAACGTAAGAGCCTACTACTGCTGCACTAACTATAGCACGCTCTCCAACGAACACATGATCTCCCATTTGCAGTGGAAAAAAGGCGATACTGAAACAATACATTTTGAGATGAGCTGTAAATATTAACAAGTAAAAATCAATTTAACAGTGGACAAGTCACTTCTCTTACCCTCTACTAAATCTCTTGAATGGAGGCCTAATTACAACATTTTTACCAATAATACAGTATCGACCAGTTTTTACATTAGCAAGATCTCCTCTAATTATAGCATCTGATTGTACAATGACCTTTCCGTGTAAAACAATATTTTGAGAACCACATAAAACAGTCTGTCTGCTTACTTTATTGCCAGATGCCTAAAATATTGTTTGCAAGTTGGTTAATTCAACAATAATCAACATACATTCAAAGTAAATAGTAATATTGTACTCACAGTCTCAACATACTCGTTTTTATTATAATAAATATCTTGGGCTTCCATGTTTTAGCAACCACTGTGTCAACAGTTCTCTGAAATACAAACACAGTTTTCATTAGAAAAATAATGGAAACTCTTGTGAGCTATTTGCACAGCCATGTGTACCCACAGTTGTAATAATATTGCATCGCTTTAAATACAGTCTGCAATGATAATATTTTGATATCTCTTAAATTGCGATAGGTTAACGCACGAAATATATATTTCTTGAATCAACCGGTCTGTGTTGATAAAATAATGTTTTTTCTTGCAACTATCATCAAAAGATTAATATATACTTACAGCAGTCACTACGAGTTTTTATTTTAAAATGTTTTATTAAATTGTCATCACCATTATTTCATTATTTGTGTAGTACGAGAAAAAAAGGTTTATGTTATGAGTTTTAGGCTGCGTTCCGAATTGAAGGTCCTCTTAAATTTAAGTTGGCAACGCAATGTATGTAGGTGGTCAAGTTGGAATCACTGTTTAAAGGAGGTTATTAAGGGTCCGTTTTCATGGCGGCAACAGGCAACGGCAACGAGCAACGGCAACAGAAAAGTGGTAGTGGGGGAATGTTTCTGCAGTTCGAAAAATCCATCTGCGGCAACGCGTTGCCGGAAACAGTGGCAACATATTCATATATTTGCATTTATTTATTCATTTCATGGGCCACTAACCTTAATTAGCATTGCGATGATGACCGATGTATTAAACGTGACGTAATGGTGCCTGATATATCCAAAATTTCATGATTTTTTAATTTTTAATAACCTGTTTGAAAATCGCGCCTACCCCTTCTACTGATTTGTTGCCGGCAACATGTTGCCGCCGTGAAAACGGACCCTTAGGGTTGAGTTTAGTTTGGTTGAGTGTTGTGTAGTGAGTAGCTCAAGAATGTGATTGACTATATATATAGGTATATAATGTGAACTGTGGTGTCACTGTATTGACGTGTTGAAATTAATAAAACTATATACATGCATATTTGCATGTTCATTACAATATATTAATTACTGAAATGTCGTATAGGCCGAAGGCTTAGATTGTTATCAAAGTAACTAGAATTGAATTTGCCGACATTTTACAACTTGTTATAGTATTCTACACGTTCCATTGTTTATTACTCTTCTCTTCCTTACTTGCTGGATTGGACAGTATTTGTTGATATATATTAGGGGCGTATCGGCGTTGGACATTCGCGGCTTAATTGATGTCAAAAATGGAATTCAATATAACTGAATTTCTTATCAACCAAAAATTACTTGAATCGGTACAGCTTTAAAAATGTTTCCTTTTTGAACCGTGATAACAAGAGACTGCATAAATAGAAAGTATTGGAATTTCATTGAACAAATTCAATGATCCAGAAGTGCCTAGTACATACATATGTTTGTTTTATGATGTGATATTGCTCTCTACTGGGTCAGTTCAAGTCAATCAAATCAACGCATTATCTGCTCATTTCATCAAAACAAGAACATTGAATCTGCATCTAAGCATAATGGGTATGTATTGATAAATGATGTATAATTTGAGTAAACTAGCTACTACTAACTGTGAGACTGTTGAAATTTGTTTGTATTTTAGAAGATTCATCAGACTCGCAAAAGTGGCAGCAGCACTTGGCTCTCCTTAGAGAGCAATATGTCAATCTTTACAACAATTACACTGAATTGCAACAAAAGTACACCATTGCCACTGCATCAAAAGAAGATCAAAGCTTTATTGGAAAACTCTTATCTCAAATAGCATTGCTGTACGGAGAAGAGCGTTATAGGTAGAATATGAACCATTTTGTTGTGATTGTGTCAATCGTTCAATTAATTTAGCATTAATAATAACTGAAATTTTCAGTGACTTGACAGTTTTATTGGGAGAAAAGAAGATTCCAGTTCACAAATTTGTGTTTGCGGCACGAAGCGATTTATGGAATTCCCTGACACAGGAAACAGTTTTAGGTATGCCGCAAGCATTGCTTTTAATTATTACCATTCTGCATTATTATATGGTGAACATGTTTGTTTAGATTGGAAAAATCTAGATGAAACTGTTGGTACAGTTTTATTGAAATGGATATACACAGACACAGTTAATCAAGATCAACTTACACTGGAGCTCATGAAAGCAGCTGCAGGTTTTGGACTGACAGAGTTGGTGGACAAATGCGAAAGGTATTTAATAGGAAGTGTAAAGTTGCAAGACTGCGTGAGACTGTACACAGTTGCAGAGGAGCTGGGAACAAAAAAATTGAGAGACCACTGTAGCTCATTAATCTCTTATCACTGGGTAAATGTTTTTGATGAGAATTTATTTACAAAATACAAATTCTGCTACAAAATTGAAAAACTAGCTGTAACTCTATAAGGACGATCTCAATGGCGAAGATTTCAAAGAGATGCCTGGATCACTGTTGTATCAGCTGTTGAAGGCAAAAAGTGAATATCCGTTACATTCTGCTGTGCGACTGCAACGTGAGGATGTCGTATTTCTATATTTGGTTGAACACAATGCTGAGGTAAGTGCTTATCGCCGAAAATAGTTACTTTATCGTACATCTCTCTTTTCTTCTTTATTAACTTTTAACAACTTTCATCTTCTGGGGATTCATAAACAACTATATAATATCTCTGTCTATTATTATAAGTAATATCACAAACAGCTTGTTCCTTCAACGTCGAACAGACGTTCAATATAAGTATCAAAGGCAATAAAAATACTCGATTGAAGTAAGAAAAAAAGTATTTCAAAGTAATACGCAACGTAAAACGACGGTAATGACTAGAAAAGTGAAGGTTTCACGAGGATTGATGGTGGGTCCAGAGGTATTGCAATAATTGGACGAGCAGTAACAATATTCGGAAGGTCCATTGGGTGCACCCCGGTTTTCTCCCTTAAAACAGCCCTCTTTGTAGGCTTGAGTGTCAATTTTTTCTCGACTGTACCATCTGCGGTCGTCAGTGCTGTAATCTTGAAAGACATATTTTTGAGGTGCACAATCCCGCTCGAAAGTAGTGACCGTTGCTGTAAAAAGAAAAAAAAAACAAGAAGTTTAGCTAGATGTTTGTTTGAACGCGCTGCTAGCTTGGCTGTCGCCGAGCGAGAATGATCGATAAATGCAATGTCTCATGAGGATGACGCGATAATAAAATACAAAACATCTGTCAGAGAAGTCGAGATGAGTTTTAAAAAATATAAGTTAGAATTATACTTGCATCCATTGGAGAGCTTAAAATGAGTGATGCGTTTGAGGCAAAAAGTGGATTTTGGACAGTCTTGGTAGTAGCTCGCACCGCCGTCGAATTTGGAGCAGGGCTGATCTTTCTCGTCGACGTACTGCGGCGGATGAACGGTGCACCTGTAGCATATCATTGCACGCGCCGATGGTAAACAACACAGCGCCATCGAAGCTACTTCAATAAAAATAGGAAAACATTTAAGTGCAGGCGCATATGTTGAACACTCGGTTTGGAAAGAGAGAAATCGATAGTGTGCGAGTGTGACTCACCCGCGATAATTGCCGCTAAAAACCTTGAAAGATACTTCATCCTCTCTTCTTTCTCTCGCGTTCTGTCAGCTGTCGTCGTGGTCTTGATTCTGCTCGTCACCAGCAGCGACTAACAATAATTGAAAACAAATGGCGTGGCGCTGAAGAAAAAACTGGAGCGTCGGCGAAAAATGCATGAGTGCACCCGCCGCGCGTGCGATTAAACCAAACTCAACGATGTATAGTATTATCGTCGACGACTGTGCGATGATAAACTGCCGCAGCCGGCGTCGCGGGGAGAGAGGAATAATCAGAAAAAGTGAACTCGTCGCTAACGTGAGTCACGCAGCGCTCTTTGTATCCGCAACTATTAACTCCGGATGCGCTGTACTATATGCCGAATCGGCGCCCGGTCCGCTCTCTCACTCCTCACTGTATCACTGGGCCGCTTTTCGAGTCACATCCCCACTCCTCACTCCTGCGAATTTTAGCCTCCGCAATGTCCGCAATAACCGAATTCACAGCAGAGCCGCAAGTTGGACTTTCGATGCGTCTATACATGACGTCCGCGCCACGTCTTTATTTTTTGCTCCTTCCCTTCCCTCTCCTCCTCGTAGCTCGGCAGTCGGCACTGCGACTGCACAGACACTGCACGCCTAGAAGGAACATGCGCATTACGTATTCAGGCGCGAGCTTTCCAAGTCAAATTCAATGCCAGCATCTTATATCGACACCTCATTTTTAACGTGTTTATTTTTGAAACAACAAGCTGCTACTCAAGAACAAATTATGGACTCGACTCGAAACATGTCTTGTTTTTGTTCTCTTAGCTGGACGAAGCGGTGAACCGACTGGACAACAAAGGCGAACGAGCGCTCGAGGTAGCTCTAGCAACACGACAACCAGGTTTAGCGCGCAGCCTCGTCGAGCACAAAGCCGATTTGAGGGCCAAGGATCCGCGTGGATTGACGCTGCTTCACTCGGCAATCGTCAAAGCCGATTCTTACGCCGCCGAATTCATCGTCGAACAATTGCAGCGCAATGGGCGCGCTCATGTTCCGATCGACGAAGCGCAGGCTGCGACTGGCCGCTCGGCGCTTCACCTGCTCGCCAAGCACGCCTCCGCCGATATGCTGCAGGTGGCGAGAAGCCTGTTGAGGGCCGGCCTTGACCCCAATGCGCGCACTCACGACGGATGGTGAGAGCCGCAGCGATACTCCTCGCGCCTTTCAAAATCAAACATTAAATTAACGAAAACCTGAAAACAAAGTTAACGGGGTTTTTCTGAAATTTAACAATTTAATTAACTATGCACCGTTGCAAATTGGAAACATGTAAATTTTGAGGGGAGAGTCCGTTCGCGCTGCTGGGATGTTGTTTGGATTCTGACAGGGAAAAGATTTTGTACGCGCAGGACTCCACTTCACTGCTGCGTGAGCGAGCGGAACGAGGCACTGCTGGAGTTGCTGCTGGAGCTGCCGGAAATCGATTTGGAAGCGCGCACCAAAGACGGCGACACGGCATTGTGCCTGGCACTGGAGCTCGAGCCCGCCGACGGCGGGCCCTTCGAAGCGGGCGCAGCTCTGCTGCTCGCCAAGGCCGCTCAGCCGAACCCCCGCTACCCGGACGACAAAGCCGACTGCCTGCTCCATCGACTGGCCCGACGCTCCCTCGAGGAGCCGGCCCTGCTGCTGCTCGAGCGCCTCGGCAGCGGCGGCGGCGGCGAGGACGCCGACAAGGAGGCCGACGGCGCAGACGGTTCCCGAGGACTCGGGGCGCGGAACCGAGACGGCTGGACGGCCCTGCACGAGGCGGCTCGGGCTGGCCTGGCGAGGCTCTGCTGCAAGCTGCTGCGACTGAGGCCGCGGCTGCTGGCCGAGCGCACCCGCCAAGGCGACACCGCCGTGCACCTGGCGGTGAGCCACGCGAGGATCGAGGCGCTGAGGGCGCTGCTGCGCGGGGCGAGCGAGCCCGGGGCTGTACTGGCCGCGAGGAACGAGCGCGGCGAGACGCCGCTGAGTCTGGCGCTGGCGGCCGCTGGGGAGAGCGCCCGCAGGCCGCTCGTGCAAGCGCTCGTCGAGGCTGGCGCCTCGCTGGAGGCGCGCGATCGGCGCGGACACACCGCGCTCCATCAGGCTATTCTCAAGGAGGACGCGCCGTCGGCGCTGCTGCTTCTGGAGCGCGGAGCCGACGTGAACGCGCGCGTCCAACTAGCTGCCCAGAAATGGGACAAGTGAGTTTTTCAATGTACCAATTGATTGTTCTCGATTGCCGCAGACTGGAGGTGCGATCTTCACTCAGAAACAAATCCTCTTGATACAAGAGGAATCCTCTTGATACAAGAGGAATCCTCTTGTTACAAGAGAAACTCCTCTTGTAAATTATTAAGCATTTATTTTTCAAAAGATATAATTTTTATTTACAATAACATTTTATATAAAATATGTACAAATGCTATAAATAACACATAACGTATAATTGGCCATCACCTGAAAAAAATCATTTTATGTACGGGTCTGAACATTGGCAACTCAGAAGTAGCTTTGACGACCCATTTGATTTTACAATACTATACGCATGAACGCGCTCATTAAAACCAGTTGTGCGAAACTTCTTGCAAATCAAATAATATTTATAAAATATATATAAAATGAATTTCCATGAAAATTGGGAAACAATCGTTTATCTTATGCAAAACGAATAACCCAGGAACATATCTCAATCTAGCAATATAACCCAGTAAGGGTTCAAATTGCTTAAATAAATAAAAAAAAACATATCTCAATCTAGATTTAACACGAATATATTATTTAAGTTTATTTTGTGACAAAATTACTTTGAGAATTTCAATGCAACTTAAAAATCAATGTGAAAATTTAGATTTGTTTATTAAGAGAAAAATTCTCTTGCCACAAGATTTTCCTCTTGTCGCAAGATGACATACTCTTGTGGCAAGATGAAAATCATCTTGATACAAGAGGAATTCCTCTTGCCTCCAAGAGGATTGGGTCAAGAGGATTATCCTCTTGTAGTAAGAGGACCTTTTTTCTGAGTGTTGCCGGAATAACAATAACCAAAAACAGTAGTTCAATTGAAGCATTTTATTTAGCACTTAATTTTATCATTGGCAAGCTCTTACAAACTATATAAAACAGTCTCGACAATTGTGCAGATACATAACATACAGCAATATAAAAAATGTGACATGTATTTTGAAACTTGTTGTTTGTTGCCAGGGACGCCGCGAGCGACTCGAGCGTGGATGCTGGCCAAGAAGAGGCAGCGGGCAAAACCGCTCTGCAGCTGGCGGTGCACTGCCGACTGGCCGAGGTCGCGGAAGCTCTCTGCCGGCGCGGAGCCGACCCGTCGCTCGGCTGCCCCTTGTGGGACGCCCTCGAGAGCGAGCAGATCGACGTGGCCTCGTGCTTAGTGGCTCACGGCGCCGACCCCGACTGCTGGGCCGCCCAGCCGGAGCTGCGCAACTGCCAGCAGAGCCTGCTGCATCGCGCCATCGACGAGAACCGCGAGGACGTGGGCCAGTTCCTGGTGCGCAGCGGCTGCGACCTGAACTCGCCCAGGCGGGCCCTGTCGGGGGCGGCGGACGCCCCGGCAACGGCCCCGGAGGCTCGGGACGAGTGCACGCCGCTGCACCTCTGCTGCCAGTGGGGCCTCGAGCAGCTCGTGCAGACGCTCATCGAGCACGGGGCCAACGTGAACGCCCGCGACGCCGAGGGCAAGACGCCGCTGCACGTGGCCATCGACAATCAGCACGAGCGCATCACCTCGCTGCTGCTCTGCCACCCCAACATCAACCTGGCGCTGCGCGACAAGCGCGCCCAGAGCCCCTTCGCCGCGGCTCTGTCGCGGCGCAACAACAAGGCCGCCCAGGCGATCCTCGCTCGGCTGCCTTCCGCCGCGGAGCAGCTCGACAACAAGGGCCGCAATTTCCTGCACACCGCCATACAGCGCGACGACATGGAGAGCATACTGTTTCTGCTGTCGATTCAGGTCGACGTCAACTCCCGAGTGCAGGATCAGACGCAGACGACGCCTCTGCAGCTCGCCGCGGCGGCCGGCAACGAGATGCTCGTGCGAAGTCTCATCCTCGCTGGGGCTCGGGTGCACGATCAGGATGCCCACCGCAATACCGCTCTCCACCACGCGGCCAAGCATGGCCACGCTGCTATCGCCTCGGCTCTTCTTCAGGTAAGCTTGACTCATCTTCTTTGCGAATCTCATCTCATCTCGTCTCCTCTCGTCTCCTCTCGTCTCCTCTCGTCTCCTCTCGTCTCGTCGATCGGTGGTTCAATCGACCAGAACAACGTGAGCTTTGACGCGGTCAACGCCGACGGCGACAATGCTCTTCACGTGGCCACGCGGGAGGGTCACGTAAGCGTGGTCAGGACTCTGCTCACCGAGTGCACCCTCGACGCCGAGGCAGTCAACCTTAAAGGGCGCAATCCGTTGCACGAACTCGCCAGATACGGACGCGACAATGCCGCCACCATCTGCGAGCTTTTCTTCGAGTGCATGCCCAAGTATCCACTCAACAACGCAGGTCGCTCGCTCATATTGCATTTGATTTCTTTTCCTGTGCTGTGCATTCTTGATGCTCATAATTTTCTGCAATATTAGATCTCGACGGCAACACTCCGCTGCTCATCGCTTACATGAAGGGTAATGGCAATTTGTGCCGAACCCTCGTCAAATTTGGCGCTTGCTTGGGCTCCATGAACAAAGATGGCATCACCATTTTCAATTACCAGGTGGCCACCAAACAGTTGCTCTACCGACTGTTGGAATCATTGACGCAGGAGGCTCCCTGGGCCGACAAAGACCTCTGCCTCGAGTGCGGCACCAAGTTCTCGTTGACCATGCGTAAACATCATTGGTGGGTATTCTCAATAGTGAGCTATCTAATCTTCTTTTCTAATATTTTCTTTTGCTCCTTTGCAGTCGTCATTGCGGAAGAATACTCTGCAGCAAGTGCTCGGGTCAGGACGTTCCAATTCTCAAATTCGGACAAAACAAGCCAGTTAGAGTCTGTGCTGTATGCTTTGACGTGCTTCAAATTGGTGCAGATTGAGTCCAGAACACTCCAATTCTTACGAATCATTCCAAAATCTCTTCGGAATTTATTATAATCAATCCTCTATTGCTTACAATTGTTATTTGTATTAAATGATATTATTCATTATTAACAATGATACGACTTTCACTTTAAATATCTTAAACCTTACTTAGTTAAACTCGGCCATTTTTTGAGCTTGAATTTTCATCATAATCATCTTTGTCATTGATATCTATATCTTCCATATCATCCCAATCATCCTTCATTCTTTCAAGCCAATCCATTTCCTCTTCAATTTTCACTTCAAGTAGGTTTACTGAGCGCTGCTTTCTTTTTTCTTCAATCCGGCGTTTTTTTAGAAAATCAGCAAACAGTTTATTTTGTTCTTTGCTTGATAGAAATTCAATAACTTCTCCTGGTGTGGGCTCTTCACAGCCCTTTGGTTCGCTTGCTATATCTGTATTCCTATTTTGTTCAGCCACCCTTGATTTGTTGATTGAGCCCATGACCTTCAAGCAGTAATCAATTGTTTAGTTGTTATGAATACCAGCAACATATAAATTTATTTGTTAATATAATTACCTTTTTCAGAACTGTTGAATGATCAAAGCCCATGACATCTTGTCTCATTTCTGGTATTACAATTTTGTAGGCTTCTTCATCGTTACTTGAATCACAATTAGTACCATCAACCTGAGAAATTCGAGCCCTGAGTTCTGTAGACAAGGATGTTTCTAAAGTTGGCACTCTAGAACTTGCTATATGAGCTGTTGGTATAAAGTCTTCTCCAAAATCGACTTTAGACAAACGATCTTCTACTTCTTTGGTGACACTGTATTGCTTGTTTTTGACAAAATTTATTGGAGGAACCATACCAATTACTCGCAGCTGTGATAGCTCATGCTGCAAGTGCCCTGCTGATGCAATGAGTAGCTTCTCCACAGATCCATCAACAATGTCACCACTTTGTGAAAACCAATAAACATTAACTACACTAAAGTCAGAAGCAACATTGACATGAGAAATTTCTATCCCTCTGTTGATTAATTTTGATCCAACTTCACCAGTTGACATCAAGCCAGTAATATATTTCATGAAAACTTTATTTAAAACTGTTACGCGCCGATTTTTATGAGTAGTAGCTTTCACTGGTCCTCTGAAATTACCTGGCAGAGAAGGAGATTCCTCTGATTGTTTAAGATTTCTGAAATAAAATCATTACGATCTTGAATAGTTTTTGCAATCTTCACAGCTTAGGGACACAAAATATTACACATGAAATTGTACATTACTTTTTGGTGCGATCCGACCGCATCACTTTGTTGAATATTCTTCCTAATTGCATTGCACCTTGCAGTTTTGTACTGATAGAGATAAATCGAACTTGCATTGCAATGTTCAATGATAGTTTTTCGTTACAACAGATGTACCTAACCTCGAAAGAAATGAAAAAAGAATAAAAATGAAATTTTATCCTTTTATCTTATTTTTGTCAGCTGGTAGCTTCGGGACTTGAAGTAGGATACAATAATACAGCTATAAGCTATAATGCGAATTACTTATAAATAATATAAATTACGGGCTTAGAAAATGTGCAATTCGATTAATGTTTTGCCGCTACTATATGTATTATATAAGTTACATACTGAGTGTACAACACGGAACACGTGCGACGTCATGAAGTGGGGAAAGCAGGGGAAAGAGAGGGGGAATTTTTCTGTTCACAATTTCACATTTGGGACGAGAACTGACAAAGAACTTTGTGACAACTAGTTTTAATTTTAATTTATTAAAATTCCAAACCATATTAATTATAAATTAAAATGTTAGATTCTGTCATGTATTATTCCCCAGAAAAGCAAAATTGGTATAAATTATAGTATAAATTTAATCACTAAACATAAAAGATGTGTATCTGGTGAATTATGCAAAGAAAATCCAAACAATTAATCAGCTTGCTTTATTTTCCAGTTTCATTGCTTAACATGAAATAACGATATTGTTCAGCTACAGCTTTAATTTTACAGAAAGAATTTCAACATTTTGTTTTCCTATGTACAATGAAAATAATATAATGAAAACTAGAATTTATCAGTGAATTTTCTATAGTTGAATAATCATTTTAAATTTATTTGAGGTGATCAAACAGAGTCTTAGCAGCGCAATGATCTATGCAGCTCATAAAGTCGATAACCTCTTCCACACAAGTTTCTGCTGTTTGAGTCCTTGAATTGACTCGATCATTGCAAGTATTGAGTTTGTTTTCCAAAGCTGCACATTTCTTGGTCTCCTTGCACTTTTCCTGAAATTTTAATTGGACAATTATAAAGTAGCATTTGCAAAAGTACACCCTCAGGAGTTGACAATGCATCCAAAAAAAGAAATGTTTAGGATCAACATGTAAAACTGCAAAATAAATGTTATTTATTTAAAAAGAAGTTATGTAATGACTGCTGTTAGTATCTACATAATTGAAAAACCGAGATGGTTAAACACGACTTACTCGCAGTATCTTTTGGGGATCGACGAGTTCGCCCTCCTCTTCGTCTTCGGCCTTCACAGTCGGGACAAAACTTTGAATGAATGACCAAATCGAGGAAGACATCGTTGATACAAGTACTTGCACTCCAAGACTATGCGTTTGAATGAATGTAAATTGTTGATTTATAGTTCTATAACTTCAATTCTTTCAACGTTTAGTGTGATTCCTGCAGGAAAAACAGTGTTTCGTCTTCTACAGAGCAGTGCGCCGCGGAATCCGGAGCGGAGCAGTAGCCAGTACAGCAGTAGACAAGGGCTAGAGATATTTCCATAAGAGAACGGTGTAACGAGCGGCCATTTGTGAAAAAAGAAAAAAGTAATAAATGCGGAAATCACTAGAGACTCGCCAGAGGCGCTCAATTTGATCCAGAATAAATTATACTGGAATAAAAGATTGAAAAATTAATTCTTACATAAATTTTGTATGATGATACAATAGTCTTTTTCCAAATTTATTAATTTAAATTATTTCATTTAAATGTCTAAAAAATAAACGCTTTCGATCGAGTATCTCATTTTTGGTCTCTATGATTATTTAATTTTTAAGAAGATATTGATTTTTTTTTAATAATTTGATAGAGAAGTAAAAAGCTATACCTATACAAAGATTGTTTAAAAATAAGTTTCACCTCTCATTGTGTTATCTTTGAACATTACTACATAAAACTATTTCATTCATTATTAAACGTAAACCTTACAAATTAATTTTTATATTCTTACAATACATACATAAAGGTTTCCTATGTTATAATTTTTCCGAACAGATTTTCGCTCACTTTTCTTAATGATCTCATTCAAATGTGCCGCCACGGTATAATACATTTTTGGAGTAGGTAAGTAGATTACAATGTTATCATACACAACATACGCTGATACGCCGCGCATGGATATAAAAGAAAAAGATGTATATATGTATATATATATCTATATAATCCACAAATTGTTAATGACACACACGTTGGTTATGTGTGCCTGCATTTATTTGTGGGTGAGAAGTATCAAAACTTGAACGAAAAAAAAAGGAATTCAGGAAATTACATTTCAGGCTGCATGTGGATTGTACACATAGTCACGGATAGACTGGCACTCTGGCAGTAGACGCGAAAATAGAAAAGACTAAACTCATGTGTAGATACATACACAAAATTATCATTGTAAATACGAATGAAGATTGAAGACGTATACAAGTGTAATGCAAATCCTGCAAAGGCATAGTGATACAAAAACGCTTTGAGACTTAGATCCAAGAAGAGTTGAGACAGTTGAGAAAGTATAGAGAGCAGAGGAAGAACTGCACCAAGTGGAAATAAGTAATATAGCAACTAGGCGGATGCTAAAAAAAAGTAGCGTCTACTCGTACGAGCGCCGAAAAATTTTGAATGTAATAACAGTTTGTGCAGCTACGATGTTGTTGTTGAATCTTCAAAATTTTGATTTCTATAAGATTGATGTGGTTAAGTTGGTTGAGTCTATAGGTTATCTGGATATCTTTGCATGAACCCCGCGATTGACAACAACAACGTATGATTCAAGACCGCATCAGTCTTTCAAATTAAAATTGTTTTTCAGCATTTTAATTATTTACTCATTAGACAGCCTGTGGAGTAAGGACTACTTTGAGAAAAGGTCTCATTCAATGCAGCAGCAGCATTTCAAGAAGAAAAAATACAATAGACAGGCAGATTTTGAGCTACATATTTTGGAGCAAGTGTTTGTTGCATTGTAGCCGTTATTGATATCGTGGCTCTATTATCACGTTGTTGGCAATTGGAAATCACGCTAGTGAGATGAAAAACTTCAGTTTTAAGCGAAAAATTAAAATCATTGAGCTATTACACTAATTAGATGATCAATGGTACCTGGATTGCATGCATATGTGCTAGCAGTGGCTAAAGTTACAGGACTATCAGCCAGTGCTCAGTCACAGAATAAAAAAACCAGCAGTAAAAGCTATGAGTTTAGCCATAGTTGAGGTTGGGAGTTGAGTAAAGTATCTGTTACGAATGAATAATGCTAGCTGGCAATGAACGGTATGGAGAGACATGGACACGGACATGGCCACTCGCACCATCATCATCATCATCACCGGCATCATCATCCTCACCATCATTCGAGCAGCAGCTCTTCAGAAGGTAGAGATGTCAGAGATGTCAGAGATGTCAGAGATGTCAGAGATATCAGAGATGTTAGGGATAACAGAGATGTCAGGGACAGCAGAGATAGCCGAGACAGAGATGTCAGAGATAGACATCACTATCATCCACACACTGTTAGCTCCTATACTCAGCACAACTCTAATAACAGTAATGCTGTGGCCCATCCGCCATCAGTGCCAAAGCAGAACCACGGGCCACAGCAAAGCCAGGCAAAAGAGCACGTTGGTGGACCAATCCCTAGTGGTCCGCCAACACCACAAAAGTTTAGGAGTTACAAGCTGATTGTAGATCCAGCTCTGAAGCAAGGTCCAGCCAAAGTTTATAGATGTGATGGTCTTGTGCCCGGAGACCCCACTTACCCTGTGGTGCAAGTGAGAGATCCACGCTCACAAATGATCAGGATATGGACCAGGTTAGACAAACTTGATTTGCCTGTGCCAAGGTTCAAAATTGATGCGAATTATTGTGGTGAACCTCCGCCACTGGAGGTTACGTTTTGCCACCTGAACGATAATATTGATAGAACTTTTCTCAGTGACATGGTTTCAAAGTTTGGCCAAACAGAAGAACTCACAATATATTATCATCCTGTAACGAATAAACATCTTGGTATAGCGAGAGTAGTTTTTGAAACCACAAAAGCTTCCAAAGCATGTGTAGAGAAACTGAATAACACTTCTGTTATGGGCAAAGTGTTGCGGGTTTTCTTAGATGCCTTTGGTTGTGAGTGCACAAAACTCTACGAAGATTTAACAACTGAGAAGAAGGTTGAGAAAAAGCCCAAAGAAGAGCCTCAGACTCCAGTTGTAGTAGCACCAGTTGTAGCATCCACAAAGGTAAGACTTTTGAATTGATTTGCGTAGTTGAATTTTATTGAGGGCAGCTTTTTTTTCATCAATGTAATTCCATTGCAGACTGATGTAGAACAAACCAAACGAGGGCAAACGACGCCTCTGGTCGTCGACAAAGTTCCGAATTGCGCGAACGACGAGAAGGAAGATTTCAATAGGCTGAACAAGAAAGCTGGTTTAGAAAAAGCTGGCAGAGATTCGTACGCGGAAAACTCGAGATTCAGTAACAAAGTGGCGACAAATTACCGGGGCGACTATCCAACGCCTGCCGGGACTAGTACCAGCAGCAGTGACTTGAATTTTACACCTGGTCCAAGCGAGCTCACCTACCCGAACAATTTCTCGCAAAACTCCACGCCCGCCAGTAATTACGATTACTACTATGGCAACTACCATCACCATCACCACCCGCATCACCATCAGCCGACCCCAGGCCAGCCGACAAATTTCCTGCCCGATGCTATAAATACGACTATACCTCCTCCAACTCAGCCAGTGACGCAGTCGCAGCCAGCGTCGCAGGAACAGCCACTAGCGCTGCCAGCACTGCAACATCAAGCTGCTGGTGTTTGGTGGGGCAACGCCGAGAATCACAAGGCCAGCTTCCCCGCGAACGCGGCATGGCCGAAAGCGGCGAGCGACGGCCCAGCCGGCGTCGCGGTAACGACGGCGACGGCCACGGCAATGGGAGTCGCTCGGGGCGCGAACGCCAACGAGCCGGACATCGGCAAAATGTTGACGAAGAACGCGACCATCGGGGAAACGAAAACGGAAGCAGATGGCCGCGAAGATTCTCCCACGGAGATCCGCAAGACTCTGGATCTCGACACGCGCATAGCGATGCTGTTGAAGGACAAAGCAGGCGGCATGGCTCCACCGTTTCTGCAGTTCGGCAGCGACTCCGAGGACGACGACGACGACGGAGCGGCTTCGAAAGGCAAACCCGAAGAGGAGATGCTGTCGAAGCCGCCAAGTCCGTTTCTCTCGCAGGAGCATTACGAAGCATCTTACCAAAAAGGTTTGCAACGCTCGAGGGAAAGGCGCAAGATGCGGCAAAACAGTCTCAACAGTCTCAGCCAGATACCCAAAGCTGCGAGGGTCGACGACGATCTGGGTAGCATCATCAGCTCCAGCGAAGACGAGGCGTTGCTCGGTAGTTACAGTCCGACCACGAGTAAACCGCTCGCCGCCAAGGAGGCTGCCACCGCCGATGGCTCGGACGGAGAAGCGCGGCCAGCCTCTTTGGACGATGACCGCATGTCTCTTAGTCCTTTGAGTTCCGGCGACGAGAAGATTGAGGAGGTAAAGCTCTTGATGTTCTCGCCGAGTAATCCTTTCAAATGCTCAATTTTTCAGTTATTTCTTTCCTTTTTTCTTCATAGATATCGAATCACGATCCGCAACACTTGAATCAGCAGCAACAGCAACACCTCTACGGAAACTACTCGGCAGTGGCGCACTTGCACCACTACCCGGTCGCAGCAGCGGCCACTGTTAATCATCATCAAGCCTATCAACATCACCACCACCATCAGCAGCAGCAGCAGCAGCATTGGCCAAGACCCGGTCAGTATCCCTACCCCCCGTATTGCGGGAGCGTAGCAACGGCCTACATGCCCAATCAGTATCCAACCCTCGGAGTACCGCCACCGACTCATCCACTGCACGGTCCTCCTCCCGGTCCCGCGGGGATACCGATTCTCGGACCAAATGCTCAGCCCAATGCCGGCTTCTACGGCAACTTTCAAAATCGACTTCACGCAATGGCTAATCACAACGTAGCCAAGGATAATCCACAGGTTGATTACAATTCTTTGTTTCCACTTGGATTCTTCTCAGATGTGACATCCGTTTGTTTGCTTTGTTTTCGCAGGGGCCTACGATCAACGGCGTTCTAGATCGGGTAGTCAACGAACTGAAGCTCATTCTCAAGCGGGACTTCAACAAAAAAATGATCGAGAGCACGGCTTTCAAGCTGTTTGAAGTCTGGTGGGCGGACGAGCGCAAAAAGACCGAGAAGAATTTGACTCTCGGCAGCGCGGTGAGCGGCCTAGCCATCAACGGTGGCAACAACGTGAGCGCTGGTGCAGTCGCCGCGAGTGCCGCCGGCAGTAATGACCTTGGCGGCAGCGCGGCTCAGCCAGCAGGCCCACAACAGCAGCAACAACCGCAGCAGCAGCAGCAGCAGCAACCGGGACAAGTGTCCAGCACTAACAACGCTATCACGCTTTCCACAATCAATAAAGAACCCGAGTCCAAGAGTCAACCTCTTGCCGCGCTTCTCGAGCAGACTGCTACGCCGCTGGGTCTGAATTATGACGGTTTTGGTCTTGGTATTCGGGCCAGTATACCCAAAATGCCGTCCTTCCGGGTAACAACATTTTTTTTATTACTGCGCCTTTGCATTTAGCTTACTACTGTTCGCGTGGCTCGCGTAACTCGTCTACCCGAACTAAATAAATGCTCATTTATTTTAGCGAAAGATCAAGGCTCCGAGTCCAGTAGCCGCGCAAGATGAAGAGGACAGCCGGCAGTCGGAAGAGGCGCGACTTGACACTTCTTCAGCTCAGACCGGTAACCATGCTCGTACTCTCGACAGCGACAGTGACGTCGATCTGAGCAGTCGCATCTCGCAAAAGCTCAGCAAGAGACAGATGGCCAACTTGGCCAGCAGTTCCTCTTCCTCGTCCACTTCGAGTTCAGATGACGAGGACGACCAGAGCGATTCTTCGAGCGACGGCGAAGAAAATGCTGTCGGCAGTACTAGCAGCACTAGCAGCGCATCATCCTCTTCCAGTTCGAGCTCCGATAGCGAGGAGGAGGTCAGTAATCTAATCAATCGCGTTCGTTTTACGTTTTACAGCGAAATCTCACGAGTCTCTTTTTTTTTATCCACAGGTTGACTCTAGGCCGTTGGCTCGAGACAGTCAAGACCCGCAAATTTTGGCGGAATTAGCTGTGATTACTTCTTTGTCTTGTCCGACTCCTACAAGGCCCGATCGTAGTCGAACTCCAATACCTCCCCTCGAATTCACTGACCTTCAAGTCGATTACGAATTCCCACAACTCGACGATTACGACGATGACATGCAAACTGATGCGATGGACTATGGCAGTGAGATGGCGGCTAAAGAAGTATTCAATGCAGAAATGAAGACGGACGCGCTCAAGACCAATGCGGAACAATCTGCGCCAACGATTTGGGTAGGAATTGTCACCGTGACGACTATTTATTGTGTCGGTTCTTTTATTTATATTTGCTTGGACTAATTATCCTTCTTGTTCTAATCGTAAAGTCTGGCCAAGCGTTTGAATCACCTGTTGAACCCCTCGCCAAGCACCGAGCCACATCTCGTGACATTCAGAACATGGAAAGCTCGGCAGCGGAAGCTCTGATATCTCTGGCAGGCCAACAAACCGATAACGCTACCGCTGGAGTTGCACCATCGGCTGCCTTAGGCAATCGGTCGGACGATCCAAGCATCATTCGAAAACTTGAGACAATGTCCGACAAGTACATCAACAACGAGCCAATTCTTAAAGAGTCGGAGAAGATCGAAATGTTTAGCGAGGTACCTACTACGGATTCCGAGGAAGAGGAGAGCTTGGAAGTCAGACGGTTACGGTAAATGGATTGATATGTATCAAGGATATTTATAGTAAAAGCTAAACAGAAGTTAACCATTTGTTTCGAATCTTTTTCATAGTCTTCCCGGATCGCGGCCGCCTCAACGTTCACGTGTTTATCTGGAACACTCGTATTCTCTACCTCCAGAGCAGTCGCAAGCACAACAGCAACAAGCTGTCGTTGCGCAAAAACCTCTATTATTAACTCCAAGCGAGTTGCCGATCGCCGATGTGGCTAGGCAGCCAACGAAAGCTCCAGTGATAGGACCTCTCGATGAGAGTGCGGCTGAGTTGAAAAGTATTGGTAACAAGGAGAGAAGCGAGAAGAAGAGAAGTAAACACGCAAAGGTACTTGCACGCAAATATTGTTTGTTCAATAGTCAAACAAAGCTCCATTTCCAGAAATTCCGATTAATGCGCTCTTGTGTTTCTTGATTGACAGATCAGTAGCAATGAGATCCTACACGACAAGATGGACGAGGAGCGTGAGAAAGAAAACATTAAAATGCCAGTGAGAAATTTCGAAGCGATGGTTCCGCCATCGAGTCTGTCACAAGGAATGCCGCCAGCTACTCACCACTATGCGACGCCGACAATTTACAAAGAGCGCGATCTCATGTCTGAAATGGAAATCCTTTACGAATTTTTGACACGAGGTATCGATCATGAGGATATCGAGTACCTTCGCCGGAGTTATGAAGCTCTGCTCAGTGATGACTCTCAAAGCTACTGGCTCAACGACACTCACTGGGTCGATCACCCTGCAACGGATATACCAACTCCGGCGAAAAGGCGCAAAAAAGACGAGATGCGCTTACACGCTTCTGGTTGCGCTCGAACTGAGGGTTATTACAAGGTGGACTTGAAGGAAAAACTTAAACATAAGGTTGGTCGCTGGTTATCGAAGCCTTTTTTGCTAAATATCAAAACCGAATAATGAATGACAATGAATTGGCTAATGGGCGAAAAACTTGTTCTTGCAGCATCATTATGCACAAAGTGTTCAGCGTAATGAAGACGTAAGGGAAAGCTCGAGTGGAATGAACGCTCTTGGTGGTGATGGTAGTGTGGCAATCAGCGGGCCAAGTTCGAAAGCTCTAACTGGCAAAATGCAAGCTTTGTCGCGAGAGGCCAGAAGTAATCAACGACGCTTGTTGACGGCTTTTGGTATCGACACGGACAGTGACTTGTTGAAATTCAATCAGCTCAAGGTATGCGAGTACTCGTTGCTTTATATTGCTCATGTATTAATTTGAAATAAAATATTTTGCAGTTCCGTAAGAAACAACTCAAGTTCGCCAAATCCGGAATTCACGATTGGGGTCTGTTTGCCATGGAGCCAATAGCGGCTGATGAAATGGTCATTGAATACGTCGGGCAGATGATCAGGCCAGTGGTTGCTGATCTACGTGAGTCTCAGTACGAGGCAACGGGCATTGGCAGTTCCTACCTGTTTCGTATCGATCTCGACACTATTATCGATGCTACCAAGTGTGGCAATCTTGCGCGATTTATAAACCACAGTTGTAATGTAAGTAGACTTACATCTGCGTTCGTCTCTATTTTTTACAGTAGTTTTGATCGCTCTTATTACGCTATTAATGCATTTGTTTAAACTTAAATTTATCTTTTTGCAGCCTAATTGTTATGCCAAGGTTATTACAATTGAAAGTCAGAAGAAAATTGTGATTTACAGTAAGCAGCCGATTGGAGTCAATGAGGAGATAACTTATGATTACAAGTTCCCCTTGGAAGACGATAAAATACCATGTTTGTGTGGAGCACCTCAGTGCCGAGGGACTCTCAATTAAAATGTTTGTTTTATATCGCTTCGCCGTGCTCATCTTTTTCATTTTCTCACTCTTTACCAGGCATTGTGCATTACCTACGTCACTCATATTTTTGTAAATATAAATAAATCTTCATGTAAACATTTTATAAAAACGCCCCAAGTTTTGTCATTTTTCAAAGAATCTTCGAATAAGTGTGTATTATAGACGATTTTTTCGCTGCATTACTTCAATGCGAGTTATTTAGGAACAGTGATTAGCTATGCCATTTAGGTAGATACATTTTTTCCATTAACTGCATAAATTTTGTGCTGTGGATATTTGAGAGAATCTGTAAGAATACAGTAAGTAATACTGACTTTTATTCTTCCTAGATCGGTTGGCAGAGTTCGAAAATAGTTCGCGCCTGACATATTGTTTTCGAAATTTTGAAGTTTGTAATAAAATATTGTATTATAAGATTATTTTGCGTTTATTTTTCGCAACATTCTGTAAAGTGCTGTATGATCCATTGATTTTTTTATTTATAAATAAAAGTCGCAATCAACTGAAATTTCTCTAGTTTGAGTTTGAATTTTCTTGTTAAATTAAGTTTTAAATTATATTAATGGTATATGAGAAAGCCAAATACAATAAATATGAAATTATGATAATTAATAATTATGTAAGAAACTCAACTCGCGTGTTAATTGCATATTTCGCTAACCACGCGCGGTAATTGCTCCGCGAATTGCATCAGGTCGTATGCGAAGCAACTATATAGGGGTCATGGAGACTATATAAAGGAGATGAAGCTGGCCTATCCCTTCCATGCAATTCTTTCGGCACTCTCATCTACCCGTTT
>JAWWMK010007176.1:0-27900 GCA_035047105.1 Galeopsomyia nigrocyanea
AAGCGTCGGAATTTCGAGTAGAAAAAAAACAAAATATGGTTTTCGATGTATTTTGAGGCGTAGAATTCGATTCTGAAGTCGGATTAACGTTATCTTTTTTCATTTTTTGTTAAATTCCAAAAAAACTATGGAATTTCGGGTATTATTTTTTGACCGTTTTAAGACTTCTAAGTCCAAAAAAAAAGGGTGTCACAAGATTACGCGACGTGGAGCACTAGTGTTTTTAGGTTCTCTTAGTGTTGTAGATTGAGAAAATATAATAATTTCGAGTGTACCCCCCGAGTTTTTAATTTGCCAAAACCCGAACGAAGTTATGGCAGTTTTTTTGTGGAATTGGCCATATATAACATTTCTGGTTTGAAAATAAAAAGATTTATCTCGCGACGAGCGACGCTTGCAACTCGAGATTCTGAAATATCAGAAAGAAAAAACTTTGCGAACATAAATAAACAAGAATAACAATGATCGCGCAGTTAGGGTATTTTGTTAAAACGACGCCGTCGCCGCGTCGCCGCGTTAATCGATAATTAATTCTCGCGAGTAATTACAGTAGAATTGAAATCCAATTATCCGAAGCTGAATATTCAGCGTATATAGCTCGGAGGGGCGTACACACAGGCGACTTTGTCGTCGGATAATAATGCATGATGTTTACGCGGAGTTAGGCGAAACATGTAGTTTTGCGCGAGCGAGTCATTCGAAAGTTGGTCGACACGAGGCGAGGGATCGGAAAGTCGTTAACGACAAAGTGCGAGATAGCTATAGCTAAGACCAGGAATTCCAGATTTGCATTCGTAGTAGAACGTTAAAAGCGAGAGGGGGTGGGATGATAAAGCGAGGATGAGAATGGAACATGGGATGGAAGCTTATATAATTAGGGCTAATACCCACCTGTGTGCTTGTAAATGGAGTTGACTTTCTGCACGTGCCTGGTCATAACTTCGATGCAGGACTCCTCCGTGCCGTATCGCGCGAAGAACTGATGATCGGCCTGCAGATAAAGCATGCAGGTGGTCTTTCGCGGGTCGACAGTGGCCCGTTTGTGCAGATGCGACACCAAGCGCTCCTGGTACAATCTGTAACACCAACCATTACGTACAGCGTGTCAGCACCAAACTCTGCCTCTTTGATTTTTATCGCGCCGTGTTTACGCGACCGGCTTTTCAATTAGCGGATTTTCACACCAGGCGTTATGCATGGTCCTGGACGCGCCGCTCGTTAATTTTCGCGTCGCTATTTTTTTTCTACTCTCTCTCTCCCTCTCGGCACGCACGCGGGCGGGCGGCAGAGGATACCCCTCTATGGGCGTGGGGGGGAGGTTTTGTTTACGAGCGAAGAAAAATTGCTCTCGGGCTCTGCGGTTTAAACGCGCTTGCAACCCGTTGCGCGCTCTCTTCTCTTCTCTCTCTCTCTTTTTTTTTCACCGCCCAACTGCTTTCGACTTTCTCTCTCGCGCGCACGCTCTCTCTCTTTTTTTTCGGCTTGTTTCGTTTACGCCACCCCGGAATAGGAAATCGAGTGTAATTTAACTGTTTGCGAGTTTTTCTATATACGCTCGTCGCGACCGTTAATTGGTTTTTATTTTTCTGAAAAAGAAAAACAAGCAGGAAAATAAATAAAAGTACTCGACCGCTCTAACGAATTCGTTGCTTGCTGTACGACAACATACACGCGCGCGCGCGCTATTTATTTTAAAAGCAGGAAAATACAAGTTTAAAATACGAACGAAATATTTGAGTAACGTTCGAGCGTAAATCGTTCGAACTATGTACGTGTTTTTATTACTGATTAATGAAAAAAAAGAAAAAAAACGATCCAAGGTTAAAATATCAAACACTGTATTGGCGCAATATAATTATATATATATACATGCGATTTTCTTTTTCATTTAAAAGCTCGCGAACGGGATTTATTCGTCCGAAAAAGCACGGCACACGAAATTAAAAGGCCAAAAATGATTCAATAAAGCAGCTGCACGCGGCAAAACTCAGCTGGCGTGTATCTGATTGGCTGGGAACAAATTGCGCGGAGGGTGAAATGGAGTCGATTGTATATTTGTTTATATGGCAAATGCGACGGAGCGGATATAAACATATACATAGATAGGCTGAATGCGTTTTCTTTGGCTATTATACGTACCTATCGAGATAATCCGTATAGGAGTCTCTTTTGGGTAGACTGGCATCGTCGAGCTCGGGTTCCTTCGAGTAGAAGCCACCGTGCAATCGAACCTCATTGTCCAGCAAATGCTCGTAGAACGGCTCTTGCGACGTATCGTTTGACGAGTCAAGCCTGTTACGTTTCAAGAGCCAGTGAACGTTAGGTAAGTGTGTATATATATATATGCCAGCAGCACAAGAATCGACAAACAAGTTATCTCGATTGGCCGAGCTCGGATAAAGCTTGCCTCGCGTCGCGTCGTGACGCGACGATAACAAAACTCACTCTCAAAGGCTTTCTCTGCTCGATTAACCGCCCTCTCCCTCTACTTTACGTTGATGAAACGACTATACGTACCCATCGCCAACCTCACTTTCTTTGTTTTTGTTACTACAATCGTCGCAGCTTCATCTTTTTTTTTAATCGCGCTCGACAGTCGAACTATCAATGGATTATTCTCGTCCTAAAATAATAAAAAGATTTTTTTCACGGTAATTTGCCGTAAGGTCGCGCTTCAATCAAAACTCGGGGAGGGGGGTAGGGTGGAGAGGGGAAGCAGCAGCGTTAATGAGAAACGTTATTGCTATTGGCGTAAATTTTCCGGCGCCTCGTGCGCTCGCGCGCTAATTGATTTTTAGCCGAGAAAAGAGAAACGATTAAATTGCACGGTAATCATGTATAATATCGCATAAAAGCTCCCAATCAATCGATCCAACTCGGCTTCATTGAAGCGTATTATTGAAACGTAATTTCATTTCCTTATTATACAGCGCGAAAATAAACGGACTGTATAATTCATTTACGCGTCTGATTGTGAGTTGAAGTAGGACATGTGTGCGCTAAATATAACGAAAAGTTAAAATCTTCGAGTGGTCTAGACATTAATTAGTTATTTGTTGGACCGAGATATTCGAAATAACTGCAATATACCTTCGAGAGCTGAGCTTGTTTGTTTTTTGAATAAATCAAAGTGACTTGCCTTCTCAGTGCCTCGTTAAGCGTGCCATCCTTGAGTTTTTGGCTGGGACAGCGAGTCGGTTGCGGTGGCTTTTCAACGTCGCTGGTACGATAAGCGATCGTGTGATATGGCGGCGAAGTATCCTCATCTGCGGACAAGTATCTGCTGGCCGGCTCGATGTAGTACTCCTCGAGATTGCTCACCACGCTGCCGTCCAGCAGGCCATCCTCCGTCACGATCCCCTGCACCATCGCGTTCTCGTCCTCTGCAAAGACAAAAAAAAAAAGCACAAAAAAATAAATCATCGAACCATCAGCAGTTTTTCAAACGTCCGTTTACATCGCGAGCTAAATGCGATTTCAATAATTATCGCACGAACTGCGCGCAACTGCTGTATCGAGCCAGTTACATCAGCTGCAGCAGTATTTCAGTTTTGGAGCTCGAAATTGATAGCCTTCGCTGTAGAGAGTGTGTAGTGAGAGAGAGCCGGGGTATCATTTACAGTTTATCGATAGCGCGGTTATCGTATCTGTTACGGGGTATAACACGCAGATTTTCAAATTATAAATTGGGGCTTTGAACGCGGAAAATCACTTTTGCTCGTATTTGCAAAAGCGACAAACAAACCGTTGCAGCTCTCTCCACTCTCGCTCAGTGGATTACGAAAACAGTCGGAAATTGAAAACAAAAAAAAAACAAAAACAAAGTATACAAACTCGCAGTGTAATTAAATTCAGTTGCCTGCGTACTCGCAGGAAGAAGAAGAAGAAGAAAAAAAAAACGGTGGACGAGCAAAAGAGTGGAAAGTAGGAAATCAGGAGTGTAATAAAGCGATAACGCAGATAGTACATAATTGGCTAGAGCAAATTCCTTGAGTGGCTTTTGCACGAGTTCTATGTATACTGCGAGAGAGCGAGCGAGGGAGAGGCAGGCAGGCAGTGAGGCTCCGCAAAGCAAATCGCGGACTCCGTAATTGCATCGAGGCAACAGAGAACACGGAGCTCAAGCCTCCGCCGAGCATCCCATGCTCACGTGCTTATACCAACCTATATATACATGTATATATCTACGCCCAGAGAGTATAGTAGCATTAGCCCTGCACTAGAATCTCCTTCTCGGCCTTTATCTTCATCTCAAAAATCGCTGCCTCTCTAATCTGCTTATATAGCTTATACCAACGCAAGCCCATTTCCATCCCGAGCGAGACGAGCTTTTTTTTTTCCTTTTTTTTTCTTTCGCAGCCATTTATTTAAATTTATATTTCGACGATTCTCTTGGCACTTAATCTTCAGTCTCCGTTTGCTCTTATCTACCTCGCTTAAATGCCGAGTCGGTTCAAACACTTTGCAAATTTGGTTTTAGCAGTGCGACGCGAGAAATTAACTTATGAATCAACAATTTGTTGGCTGCTCTAAGATAGTAAAAATGAAAAAAAAAGAAGAACTACGTTGGCTGTTTAGCTTTATTGCGTCGGCGTGGCTGGTTTTTTTTCTCCTTGCTGCCGACGGTCTGACAAAGGTAGCTCTTTGTCTGGTGGTGGTGGTGGTGGTGGTGTCCCCGAGGCCCTGGCACGTAATCGATGCTCAGCAGCGTCGCTCTCTCACTCCGTCTCTCTCTGTGTCTGTCTGTCTGTCTGTCGTGGCGACATCGGCGGCGACGCGAGTGTCTCTGGTTGAATAGACAGGCCGAGTTGACGCGGCTATAATTATCCTAGGATATAATGACGCTGAGAATTAATACGTGATGCGCTTGACGGATAAGCTGGCTTGCTGCTGCTGCTCCTGCCTTGTTCCCATTTTGCTATCAACCAAACCACCGCTTCTAGCTCCTCCTCCCCCTTCCGATGAAATGTAGGCGAGCTTTATGCACACACGTAGCTCGAGCTGCTCTTCCGACAGTATATATAGTGTGTTTGTGTGGTTTACGTGCGCGAAGCTCTTTAGAAGGTATATTGAGTTCGCAGCACTGGTATTACGATTAATTTTGGAGCGGCGAGCGAGCGGCGACGTACACATAGATAAATCAAGCGCTCGACATTTCAGCCATAGAGAGGAGAGTGACCGACGATCGAGCGGGGCTTTTGCATTCGAGCGGATTTAGCCTAATGGAATAAGTCGCCGGGATTTTGTCCACCAACTCCCTCTCTCTCTCTCTCTCTCTCTCTCTGGCGTTTCGTCAAAGCAGAGCTTCAAACCCTCCCCCGGGGTAATTTTCACGCTCAAACAAACAAATTAATTAGCAGCTTGCGATAACTCCAGCGCAGACTGCGTTTTAATTCGATGCGCCGGCATGAATTTTAATATGAAAAGCGCTTGACGCGGCGGCTCTCTCTCTCTCTCTCTCTCTCTCGCTGAAAGTTTATCAAAGAGAGAGAACACGACCGAAGAGTTGTGTAGATAGCGCGTTTTAACGCCGGTGAGAAAAGAAGCGAGCAAAGAGGAAGAAGTAGTAGTATAGTTGTATAGTCTCTACCGAGTTGAGAATTTTTCATTAAACATATTAACAGCAGAGCGTCGGTGGCGGCTATAAGGAGCTCTCGGCAAAATCTCGAGCTACCGCTTAAAAATTACATTTTCTCCGTCTCTCTCTTTCTCACTGGCGCTCGCGGGGCGCATCTGATAATCTCTCGGAGGTATGTGCAATGTGCAGTCTTGCCACGCGCCTGCTATTTCGAGTAGCGAGAGAGCGAGAGAGGGAAAAGTACGTCTTGCGAGAGCACAGCGCGGCGGCTTAATTGGAATCTCCCCTCGAAAATTCTTCGCTCTAAAAGTTATTTGCACAATGGGGGAAGGGGGATGCTATAATCTCGGCGCACTTTTAAGTGACTTAGCTCGAGGTCCCTTTTGTCTTGCTTCTTTGTTCGTCTCTTCCTCTCTCTCTCTCCTTCGAATACACTCATTTTGAGAGCTTGGAAAACAATGTCGGTAGGAGGCTCATCGTATTTTTTTTTTTTTTATCGTCTCATCCTCCCTTCGGTCTACCGCAATTTTTCATTGAAATTCTCGAAGACGCTCGCTTCCCTCCTTCAACCTCCAGCCGAACCGCGCTAACGACCACTACTTTGTTTGCTCTCGTTCTTCGTAATAACTTCGCCTCGCCGTGAGTTTCGCGAACTTATATATACATACTTGCTGGACGTTAATTTTACCCTTCCCGTATAATGACAGACAAGCCTCGAATAATTAAAACAAATCCATTCCCGATAATCAACTGCGTAATAATGACTTGCATTCTCTCTCTCTTTCTCTTGCGTCGTCGTCATACATATTCTCTCTTTCTTTCTCCACCGCGGAGAGCTGAAATATTTACTACAGACTGAAGACTCAACGGACTAATAAAATTTTCATCGTCATCCTTTTGCGGGACGGAGAACTGCGAAGGCTCTCTCTCGTCGAATAATTAATCAGCCGACGTTGATGTCGTGCTTTGTAAAAGTCACTCGAGTTAACTTTACCGAACACAGCGAGCTTAGGAAGCTCCTGTCGAGTATTTTCGTTGGAACTATAAAAGCTATATTATACAATTTTTCTCGGCAAGCCGAGCAAAAAGCCTATATTCTTTTGGTCTACTTTCGCTCGAATAAATAAAAGGCGCGCGCGCGTGTGTGTGTGTATAGCTTCAAACGTTAGCGCAAAAAAGCAATGGGAAAGAAAATTGAAGGCGATCGCGAGCGAGAGAGAGAGGCGTTGTTCGTCTTTGCCGCTGGTGTATCGTATCGATATACATGAAAAATACATAGCTCTGAGAGAGAAGAAAGCTCGCGCGCAGGGCTACACAATGTGTGTATGTGTGTGCTCGTTTTTTTTTTTGAGGAAACGAAGCATCGCCGGGATATAGCTTTATCAATAACGCGGCGGCGGCGGCGGCGGTGTGCGGCCGAGAGAGAGAGAGAGAGAGAGAGAGAAGAAATATACATCATCGTAGAGCGGAAGAAGAAGAAGAAGAAGAAGAAGAAAAAGTCCGCGCGGTAAAGCGCAAAAAAAGGAAGAAAACGCGCGAGATCGATCTCTCTCTCGCTCTCTCTGTGCGTGATATATATTCGCCAGATGTGTTAAGGTATTAATAGCAGTTCGGCGCTCTATATAGCTATATTATACACATGCATACATATAGATATATTATATATATTCGAGATAGCATCGGCAGCTGAATTATCGTCTGATCCATCTTATCAATTACGCCACGCGTGGCCGCTCGTATTTCAAACCGGTAGCTCATAACCTATACCTAAGACGAGTGATCGCCAGCCAACGGAGAGAGAGAGAGAGAGAGAGAGAGAGAAAGATTGGCTCGCTTCATCCTCTATAGATGTATACGCTGTAACCCTACGTCACACATACGCGGGCACGGAAGAGAATTATCCATATATACCGTTCTCTCTCTCTCTCTCTCTCTCTCTCTCTCTCTCTCCGTCCATTTATTCGGGAATCATACTTCGGGCGATCCGCCAAACGCGCGCGAGTTCGCGACTTGTTTAACGAAAAAAAAAGCCCTGCTTTCTGGAATATAAATGAGGCGTTTATCCGCGCTGAAAACGTTCTCGTTTGTTATGTGTACATTTTTTTTTTCTTTCCTTGTTCCATTGATGTTTACGACACGCTTGCGACAATTTGCTCGGGAAAGAGGAGAAAAAAAAAGTGGCGTGTCCGATAATAGGGGCACACGAGCGAGAGATACGCGTAGCAGCAGCAGCAGCAGCAACAACGAGGAAAGGGAGCGAGATGAAAGGGACGTACGACGACGACGACGACGTCGCCAGCGACGGAGGCAAAGTATAAAAGAGAAAGCAGGCCAAGGAGAGAGAGAGAGAGAGAGGAGAGAGAGAAGCGAAAGCGAGTGGTCTAATGAAAATATAAACCCCCGTGAAATCTGCACGCGCTCACCGACGTTGATGGTTCATTGTCTGCTTATACCGGCGAGGCATTGGCCAGCTGCTGCTACTGCTTCTCTTTCTACGATCCCTCGGTTCCCTTTTTTTCTTCCCCTCTCTGCGCCCGACTTCTTTTTTTCTTTCTTGCTGCTGCTGCTGAAAATGAGCTCGGATAAGGGTGCGCGCGTATCGTGTCCCGGACTTTATGCATTTCTCCGCAAATTCTCTCTCTCCCTCGTGCGCGAGCGAGCGCGCGTGGAATATGTCTTCCTTTTATCTTCGAGCACGCTCGCTTTAACCATTTTTTTTTTTTTGACGCGAGCGTATCGCCGCTGTATATTTTGCGCTCGTTTTCACTTAGCTCTCTCTCTCTCTCTCTCCTCTCGACGGCTTTCATTCGCTAATTGTTTTTCCATTTAACTTCCGCCAGTACGAAAAACTCGCGAGCCTCTCGACGCGAAAAAAAAAATCAAGCCCCATTCAGCTTTATTCTATACACTCTTGTTAATATTGACTCCGAGTCGAATAATAAAGTCAAAGAGAATTTTGAGCACTTAAAACTTTCCAATTAGATGTCTATAGAGAATTTCGACTCGGGAGGTAAGAAAGAATTTGACTCGGCAAAAATCTGAATTTTCGAATTAGACTTGTGATCGGTTCGCTTTTCATCTCGACGAGATTAGAGTAGCTCTCGCTCGGCCGTTCTGCAACGGGATTGACTCTAGTCGAAAATTACAGGCAATCTCCGATAACTCGATAAAGGCACATGTAACGCTAATAACACGACGACGACGCGGGCAAAGCATCGATATGGAGTGAGTAATTCGCTGGGCACGAGCAGCTATAACGGCCAAAAGTTTTTATTGGCAGAAGAGGAACGACGAGATCGAGGATATATAGGACGAGGCTCTGAAGCTGACATCGAATATCGAATATCGAATTCGGTGACTTCGGACTAGTACAGAAGTCACTCGCTTGGAAAGACGCCGCTCCTTCGGTTTCTCGATCTCTCTCTCTCTCTCTCTCTCTCTCTCTCTCTCTCTCTCTCTCTCTCAGACGCTTGATGTCGGCTACGTTTACCTATGCTCTCTCTCTCTTTCTCTCTCCTTCTCCAAGCCAATGGATCATAGCTTAGCCAGCTGTGTATATACGTATATATCTTCCTTTGCTATTGAATAATTTGCAAACTTCCATCAAGTTTGTCTGTCGCTCGGGTTACTTGGAAATGGCCGTGTGCAAAATTATTAACGAGAATTTTTCTCGTCGTTGAATATTCAGCGGTCAAACGCTCGATTCCATTAGATTCGATTGCACAATCGGTCGAGTGCAATACACGATTGTCAAATATTATTCCAATTTTTTTGTGAATCGATTCTTTCAAAACTTCGCAATCCCAATCGAAAAAAAAATAGTAAAGCCAAACATAAAAAAAAAAATTCGTCGACTGTTATGATTACAATAGAGCACGCCGCGAGCGCTCTGGATTGAATACTGAATAAGATTTGCCTAATAATGCCATTGAAATATTTCGCCGACGCAGGCAAAAATTGCTGGCGCATTTGAAAAGCAAACAGCAGTAGTCGACGGGGAGGAGGTTGAGGGGATGAGGAGAGAGGAGGCGCGCACTCAAACGAAGTGGCTCTCGAAAAAGTCAAAGCCAAATTACCAGGCTGGCGTGCATAAAGGTCGGCACCGGTAGAAAAGAGAGAAAGAGAGAGAAAGCTAGGTATAGGCCGAGCTGCTGCTGCTGCTGCGGGGTTCGGGCATTTTCCGAGTGGCATTGTGCTGGTGGCGAAACGAAAAGGGCCGCATGCAAAACGCGCTCGCCTGGGATACATAGAGAGAGAGAGAGAGAGAGAGAGAGGTCAGCAGCGAGTGCATTTGAAAGTCGAAACTAGTTTGATTTGAGTGCGGGTGCGGACCAGCAGTAGCAGCAGCAGCTGAAAGGCGAGTAGCTTGGAATAGCGCCCGCAGGCTCGTCCTTATCAGTTTATTAACGTTGCTGATAAATGTATATATACCGTCGTCGTCGTGGAGATGCCGTCGCGCTTTAGAGAGCTTGTAACCGAACTGGGGGGGGCCCCTCTACAACATTGAAACCCGTCGTTCGGTCGTCGCGCACGTTGAGCTCTACTACTTGCGTCTGCAAATTAAGCTCTGCACTTTGTCTCGCGACGATCAAGCTAATGGATATGGCATAGAGGAAAGAGGGGGGAAAAACCACGGCCACGCGGGCTCGCTACTTGAAATTCCGAGGACCGAATTAACGAGCAGCTCTCGGCTCTTCGCTTTGAGGAGATTTGCACGGGGGGCTTGGCCGATGAAAATTTGCTAATTCCGTGTCGGATATATATGTACAATTTTTCTTCGTTCCTTTTCATCAGCCGCGTGCTCTCTTTTCAACTCGGCTCGGCAAATAGACGAGCGCCCTTTGTCCGCGCGACTAATGAGCATCGCCCCCCCGCGCGTGCTGTTATTTAAGAGCGACAGTTGTTAAAGAAAAATAAATGAAAAAAAAATTTTCAGCAAAAAACTTATTGTTGGCGGGCCGTACGTGCTTCTCTTGATTAAAAATGAAATTACTTCTTTATTATTTTTTTTTGTGTCTTTTTTTTTACTTTTCTCCCTCTCCGTCTCTTCATTTCTAGCTTTACGATCTTTACGCTCCATGTGAGATAATGAGCTTTGAAAAAGCGACGTGCCCTGCATATTCCACGCGTTTCATAATGCGATTATGCGGCTATCAAGTTTTTAAATACTTCCTTCGTTTCTTTTTTCTCTCCCTCTCTTCCTCTCCCTCGAGCTCTCGCGCAAGATTAATGAATATTTCAGGTAAGCTCTTTCGCATTTTTATCGCTGCGCGCGAAAACTTGCCGCGCCGCGAGAGATACAAAAGTGTGTCAAAACTTGCGACAACTGCAGCAGCAGCAGCAGTAGCAGCGGGCAATTAACAACTTAGTGTCCTCCCGCTTTGCTACAATATCTTGGCCCTCCTAAAAACTGCTGCTACTGCTGCTGCTGCTGGAGCGATATATAGGCAAAGGAAAAAGCAATTAAGTGGAGCCATTACTTGTGTGTTTCTAGAAACTATATTATTCTTGTCATTGCGTACTGTGCTAAGTATACGAGCATCACTCCCGAGCACACTCAACGTTATATTCGCGTTCATTTCAATTAAAAGTTTCGACGATATAAACTTCAAGCGCAACATGGCTGTATATCACTTACCATCCATTGGCGTATTTTAATGAATTGCGGCTGTTGCGCGAGTGTGTAATAAAAGCAACAAACAAATAGTGCCCGCGAGCGAGAAATACACTATCAGCGCGGCCTCGCGGAGCCCCAGATAAATCAGCGTCAATCAGAGAATGTAGAGCGGCTGAGTAACACTATCCAAAGTCATTTGAACTGACGCGAACAAAGGAGGGGGTTGCAGTTACAGTAGCAGCAGCAGCAACGACGGCAACAAGAAGTAATGAAGTGGAAGTCAGAGGAAAGCCACGGGAATGAGCTCGCGTACTACTCCACGATTCGAAGAGAGAGAGAGAGAGAGTGAACTCTTGTAATTTGATAAGAGCCGCCGAGAGTCGTAAATCGAGGTTGAGTGGTTTGGCCTGACAAATAACCAGGGTATAACATACGTGTGTACACGCAATTAGTTGCATACACACAGCATGCAGCAGCAGCAGCGGTGACAAACAAAAGAAGAAGTTTAAAAAAAAAAGTAAAAAAAAAAAAGAGAGCAGCAGCAGCAAAGCTTTTTCAGAGTGAATGTATATGTATAGCAAAGAGAGAGAGGGACGGTGAAGACTCGGAAATGCCTGGCGGCGGCTGAGCGCTGTTGCGCAGCAGCGCGACACTGCGACTGAGCGAGAGAGAGGAAGTTGGTCTCGAGCCTCGTAAACTAACTTGTTATCAAGTTGAAGTATTATGCAATTAACCGGAAGCACCAAACTGCCGCGAACGAGCCGCCTAATTGCGGCGGCATCAATTTTCGATGCATGGGGACAACCACCACACCACCTACTACTACCTTTTGGCTTCAGGCGTGAGCTTGAACTTCTGCTTAACCCTCCCGCTCCGCCTCAGAAGTCGCGTCGTCTAGCGTCTAGGGGGTAAATTCGAATGGTATCCACCTGATTATTACACCCATCTGACCACTAGCAACGAAGCTTGTTGCTCGCGCGCTTTGCATTATGTACTTGTATTATATAGGAAGCTCACCAGCGAGAAGCCAAGTGCGAAACCGAGTAGCCCCACATATACACACATATACAACCGCGATCATATAAATTGCAGCTGTTATCTGATTTCCGTGTTGCCCCGCCTGCGCGCGCGCGTTGATATACGCGCTCAGGGAGAGACTCCTGAATTTCTCCGATAAGTATAGCAAACTCGCGGTCTCTGCTAACTCTATTGTATTATATTATTCGCAACGTGCGATATACTAATAATTACATCTCGTGCTCTCGCAATATCATTGTCGTACAATTCTGCGAGTCCTTTTTTTTTTTCCTCAGCTCTGTAGCTAAAGAAATCCGTCGTGGTGGCAAATTAATCGTCGCGGCGGCGGCGGTGGCCCGACAGACATGAATCCTGGAAATTATGCAGAGTGCAGTTTCTGTTTCGCTGGGCAAAAGTGGGTGCAGTTGTTACGTCAGCATTTAGAGGGAGAGAGAAAGGGAGTTTTGGGGTCGTGATAAATTATCCTAATGGCGAGGATGCAGCTCGTTTATAACAGCAGCACCTCGCGAGAGACACTGTCGCTGCACTCAGCCGAGAAAAGAGCGAGAATAGCTGGGTGGCTGCTGCGGGCTCCGGACTTCCCGAGTTGGCGATAAAATTTCACAGTACCTTTCTCTCTCTCCTAATGCGAATGTGCGCATGCTGTATCAAGAGATTGAGAAAGAGAGCAGCTGTTCTGCTTTATGACTTGCAGGCGCTATATCAATGTCGCGAAGCACAAGCTTCAACAGTAATTATAGTCCTTCTCCCTCTCCCTCTCTCTCTCTCTCTCCAGTGGACGTATAAATTGAGACTACGCGCCAACTGCGAACACAACTCCAGCTGCGCAAGCACTTACACAATCGAGATTTCCTAATAGCGAGTAGTAGTAGTTCGACTCGGCCACTCGATCAGACATCCTCTCTGTCTCTCTTCACCTATAGATTTCTTATAACTCATTGGGCAAATGAAGCTTTTGCCCGCAATTATTTTACTGATTCTGGCTTCCCTTTGGATACCAGTCGAAGTTATGCGCGCGTGCGAGCGCCAAATGCAAAGGTAAAAGCTCTTTAACCGTTCTCGCTCCCCCCACCCCTTTCACCCTCTCTCTGTACTTGTCTGCCAACTCTGTTTTCATGGCATCCACATTTCATTTCGAATATACTCTCTCTCCTCTCTCTCGAAACTCTATTAAACTCGGAACGCTAATGCCCTATGCGCATATGTACGTTGCATGCTGTAGCATGTGATTGCGTTGTATTTTTATCCTTTCAGCATTAATATTCACGAGATAATGAATTGTTGGAATATTGATTTGATGTCATAAAATAATTTATAGCACAATGCGAATGGTTCGTTAATTATTACTGCAATTTCAATCTCGTTGCGATTTCGTATTCATTATCGCTCGTGAAAGACCAATTATCAATTATAAATCAACGGACGAGTTTTCATCTTGCGTTTAAAACGAATTGTTCGTCTGTAATTGCATATTCATTTTAATAACGATTCGATGCACACGATGATAATACTTTGTTTGCGCAAAGTATCGCAACAACAAGAAAAAAAAGTATGCTCTCTTTTTAAAATTACTCGCAGAAGAAGAAAAAAAAAAACAAGAAAGGATATCCGCGCAAAAGCAAGGAGCGAGCGCGAGATGAAAACACAACGAACCCAGGTGTTGGAATCGAGAAAAAAGAAGGACGGGTCGCGCGAAAAAAAAAAGCAAATGCCGCGCGCGAAAGAAGAATGAAAGGGATGGCACTTGTATGCAGCGATATAGGAAGAGAAGGTGAGGACAAGCATCTCCATCGAAGCATCACCCCCGTTCTCGTCGAAGGCCATGTGTGTGCGTGTGTGTGTGTGTGTGCGAGGCACAACGGCGGCACTTCGCCGGCAACGTCGACGTGTCGGAGGGGTAGTTTATCTTGAACTATTTTCTTGAAAAACTCGAGAAGCTAAATCGTTTTCACTCGCCGAGTAAATCTCGAGCAAGAGAGCAGCGGAGGGGACGAGGGATTCAACAGCAGCAGCAGCAGCTCTAGCGGTGAGCACGAGCCGCTTCCATTTTAAACTTTTTCTCCCAGCCGCGCGACATGCACTTTTCTCCATCCAATCTCATCTCGCGGTGCTATTTTGTGTCTGTGTTTTTTTTCCTCCCTCTCTCTCGCTCACTCTATACTACTCGCAGCAGTTTTGCCAGCCGAAAGAGCTGTAATCTTGCCGCGAGGAAGCGCGCGCGCTCTCTTTGGCAATAAACGAAATTCGATATGAGGGACCGTCGTGTGTTTGTTGAAAAAACAAGGATCGCTCGGCCGATAAACAATCATTCCACGGACGTGAGCTTAGATTTGGCGTGCAAGAGTGCATTTTTGTGTCCGGGCTAAAAAGTGACTTTGCGAAAGGCAGCAGCAGCAGTTCTCTCGAAAAATCTACTGGAATGCAGCAGCAGCAGCCGGGGCATTGGTTTCGGTGATGCGTGTAATAGCGTCCGTCGCCGACAAGAAAACTCTCGTCCCTTATCCTCTCTTCTTTTTTCCAGAAAAATACGCACCAAAAAAACTTGCTTTCTTTTTCCTGTTCCCCGGCACAAAGAACCATCAATTTCGAGATTGCGAAAAAAAAAAAATTCCACGTTTAATTGTCGAGTGTAACTCGTCCCTTTAATACGCGTGATACGGAAGGATGTAAATTAGAAATGTTTAAAGCTCTCTATATACGTACTCTTGAGTTTAAATCAGCTGAATAACATAGAAGCTCGTGTGCATAAAGTCTTGTTTATGTCGCTGCACGCGTATATATATAGTAGTATGTAGTAGTACTACACGCTATATAGGGAGTTGATCAAATCCGGACAATCAGTACAATTTACGATTGACGCTCAAATCCAGGATTTGTCCGGCTCCGCCGCTTCGGGTAAAAGCATTTCCATGCACGTGCTCTCTCTCTCTCTCTCTCTCTCTCTCTCTCTCTCTCTCTCGCCGGTTGGGTGATAAAAATAAAAAGTGCAGCCGAAGCGCAATGCCAAAGCGCACAATATATTTTATTCTTTGTCTCTCCTTCAATCATTTTTTTCCAAGGCCTTTTGTCCGCTCGATGGGCAGAGCTGATAAAGCTGCGAAAAAGGGGAGTGGGAGAGTAGACCGATGTGTGTATGTATATATATGCACATCGTTGAAATTTATAGCTTCATCAGATTGATCGCGCGAGTAGTCTATATGGCCAATTCCACAAAAAGTGCCTTAATTCGGCAGCGTTTTTTGAAATATTCAAACTGAGGGTACGCTCTCAATTTTAGGGTTACGCGATTCTACGGGGCATCAAAAGTTTCGTAATGCTCTTGCCCACCCTCTCCTTTCATGTGACACCCCCTTTTTTGCTTGTGACAGTGTTAAAATCACGTGAGAGTTCTGGCATCAATAAAAACGAAAATCTGAGCTTTTCTGGTTTCTTGTGGTTTTTTTCGATTTTAATAAGGAAGGCTAAATGATAGCATTAATCGGACTTCAGAATCAAATTCCCCGGCTCAAAATATGCCGGAAACCATATTTTATTTTTTTTCTACTTGAAATTTCTACCCTTGTAGAGCTCTGAAAACACACAAAATTGATGGAGCGTGCCAGATTTGCCATTTTATTAGTTTTTTTTACTTTTTATATGCATTGTTGTAGTTTAAAAAGCTCTACAAGCGTCGGAATTTCGAGTAGAGAAAAAAATATTTTTCGATGTATTTTGGTTTTCGATGTATTTTGAGGCGTAGAATTCGATTTTGAAGTCAGATTAACGCTATCTTTTTTCATTTTTAGTCAAATTCCAAAAAACTATGGAATTTAGTGTATTATTTTTTGACTGTTTTAAGACTTCTAAGTCCAAAAAAAAGGGTGTCACAAGATTACGCGGCGTGGGGCACTAGTGTTTTTAGGTTCTATTAGTGTTGTAGATTGAGAAAGTATAATAATTTCGAACGTAACCCCGAGTTTTTAATTTGCCAAAACCCGAACAAAGTGGCATTATGGCAGTTTTTTTGTGGAATTGGCCATATAGGTGTATGTGTGTATGTGTTGTAGGCTATTGTTGAGAGGTGCCTATAAATTTTTTTCCTCGCTCGACAGGCTACATCGAGCTTCGCGAGCTCCTCCTCTCTCCATATCGGAAACCCTCTTCGTCTTTGTCTCTCGCTGTGGGGAATGAGGCGGCAACAGTAGTGTGCGGGCGAGAACGAAGCGCGCGAGTGCTACTCGAGCGAACTGCTGCTGCTATACTACTGCTGCGATTGCACTCGAATCGATGTACGTCTCGAAAACCCACGTGTTATACCTTCTATCCGTTCCGCCGCCGCGCCAAGATTCGCTAATCCGACAACGACCCAAACGACTGATTGTTGGCGTGATTCTTTCGTCGAGAAAGAAAAAAAGCGACACAGCTTGTGCTTTCTTTTTTTTTCTTCGGAGAGCATTTCAAATCGAATGCAAATACAAAGAAACTATTGCAAGCGCGCGGGGACGTTTAACTTTCATAGGCACGCATCCGAACGCGGGGGTATTATAGATGAGCCGCCGCTTTGCTTTTATTGTTTGAAGCACTCGTTTAATTTTTATTCAGAATAACGGATGTCATGCTAATTCGCTACACCCGTCGGCTTTACCCTCTCCATCGGCAATAAACATTGCGAATGAATTTGAAATTTAAATGTCTTCTCGTTTCTTTCCAGCAAAGCTCCTTAATTGTTAGCTGCTATATATCGCATACAGCGAGACACAAAAGTTATTAGAACTCTCGCAAATGGATTTCAAAGAGCCGCGTCTGTAGAGAAAACAAAGTGGGTATTACGTTTACCTCTTGCATGTCGGAATTAACATTTGTCGAGTTGTGCATGTAACTCGACTGTTAGCTCGATAACGGTAGGCAAATCAGCGTGTTTCCCACGGCTCGCTAAGTTTCCAAACAATTACACGAAGCTTATATATACAAGTATTTCCATACGTGAATTTGTATAACGTTATTGTGATGGGTTCGCGTTACATTCACATTCCGACAAACTAACATTGAATTTGCATTGCAAAACGTGTAAGACACGTGCGCGTATCCTATATTGAGTTTTCCGTTTCCACGGAGCGAAATTTCACTAAAAAAGAACTATATCCACCGACGAGATTTTTTACGTAAAAAGTTCTTTCACCGATCGCCAAGAAAAGCAACGAAGAATTTAAATACAGAACGAAGGGTGGAGTTATTAGAAACGTAGGTATTAGTAACGAAGTGGATTACTACACTGCAATATTGAAAATGTATGCGCTATCGAGCTTACAGGTATACACTGCTAGTTGGGTAGCTCGACAGCGGAAACGGCATAAGGTTGAACGAACCTCGGAATGCTGGCGTGTGGTATATGTACATACATATATATAGGGGCTTTGAGCTCGCGTGACCATCGCCTTTTGCTAAAAAGATAGAGCTCTCGCGAGCTACTGCGCGCTTGAGAAACGGTTCACGCAAATATACGTCTATTAGTCTCGAGATCGGCTCTTTTGGGAGCCATGCACACACGTACAATAAAAAAAAAGCTCCTCCTCGAGTTACAAACTTTTAAAGCTTTTTCGCGTCGGATATTGCCAAGGCTTGTTCGCCAATTTAACGTTGCTATTATGACTGTGTCATTGTGTAAGTCTTGGCAATATGGTTATGAGTTTTTTTTCTCTCCGATAATGCTATATGCCTATGTCTTTTTCGAAAGTTCGCGCGAGTGGCAGATGTGCGGAAAAGAAACTTTTCATTGGAAAGCAATTTATCAGAAAAGCGCGAGAGTGGCAAATGATAGTTGTCGAGTTTTAAATGACAATAATTGCTCGAAATTTCACCTGACATCAAGCCATTAGCGATAGAAATTGATGTTAAGCGTAAATTGAATATTGTCACTCGCACACGACAGTGAGAACGTTCAAATTGCATCTCTATATACGATAACAAAATTGAATAGCTGCTGCTACTCCAATAGCATATCCGGTATAATGGTGGTATAGTGGGCGGCCGTCATTGTTCATTATTAATCGATCCCGATAAATCCAATTAAATCACAGCCTGTGCAACATTATTTGCCATCGATGAAATATCAAACGACATTTTGATCGAGCACACTGTGTGTGTTACGAAACGCATCTCTCTATTTATCAATAACTGTTCGAGAAAAAAAAAGTAAATCCGCCGAATGAAAGCCAAAAGACACTAATTTGTAAGAGGAAGATGATTTTGGTGCGAGATTACACAGTGAAAAATGTGCTGTACGAGCTTGAGCTTGGCAACCTTATGCCTCGGCGGTAGCCGATATCGTGTTTCTCTATTAGTTTCGAATTGCGTTAGCTTTCGCTTCGCGCCAGCAGCAGCTGAGCTCGAAAAGATGCAATTTTCGCTGGCGTGGGGGTGGGCTGCTGCTATATATTCGAGCTTGGAAAAATGTTGTGGAGATTTTTCCGTCAAGCGCGAGAATCACAGCGGCAAAGAGGAATACGGTCTCGATTGATTTATTACTATACACGTGAAATATAATGTAGTATACAGTATATCGAAACGCGGAGTAAATATAAGGTAGGTGGTATATTATAAGAGATCCGCTAAAAATGGTAATGCAGTTTGGCTTGCGAGATATATATATAGTATACAATTTGAATGACTGAGGCGAGCGCGTCGGTAATAATCTTTATCGATGACAGCTGGGGAAATGAGAAAAGACGATATAGCGGCTGATGCTGCTGCTGTCGAATCGCGCGGTACGAGCTGTATATGCGATATTCGAAAAGAAATCCTAAGGTGAAAGAAGCCAAGAGACGACGCGCATACATGTATGTATATAGGCAAAGGCCGTCGAGTCGCTCGAAAGAGGATAGAAAGAGAGAGAGATAGCATTTTCCATTTTCCGTTGTACATTGCAGACGAGGCGCACACACACACACACACTTGAGAGGGAGGGAGAGAGCCGACTAAATCTTTTCGGGGCAAAGAAGCCGACGACACGCGACGCGGCAGTAGGTGAAGCAAAAGCTCCAAAGCCGGCAAGCTCTCGTCGTCGTCGTCGTCTCGCGTACAAAGAGCAAAGGCATCCCCGAGGCATTCGGTAAATCTGCATATCTTCAAATGGAATCGCAAGCGGCGTCGGCAGCCGCGTCCCTTCTTACACACATATATATATATACTCGCTAAGCTATCCTACGTGTGCACGCGTGCCTCTTCAATAAAAAAAAGAAAGTTTAGAAGTAGGTGGCGCGCGCGATAAGTGTAATAATAAATGCGTCCCCCGCGCGAGAGAGCAGATTCGCCAAGCCATGTCTAGAGGCTATTTGTAATAAATTTTGACACCGCGCTGACTTTATGAGGTCAGATAAATTCGCTCTATATCTTCCGAAATTTATTGCCCACCTCGCCACGCGTTGCGCTTGTATACTCTTTCTCCTTTTCGAAAAAGCCCGACGCGACCCTAACCTTCCGCAACCATTCGTATTCTCGACTATCCGCGAGCTTTATGAAAACGACTGAACGTCCAAACTGCACTTTTTATACTACAATTGGAAATGCTTCGTGGAATCCTTTATATTGAAACTCTCGGGGGAGTCGGAGTTTTCACTGCCAGCGCGACCGCAGTAAAATATGAAATTATATTGAGCTCTTTTAGAACGAATTACGATTGCAGATAAGTAATCGTTTGTACCGAATGGTAGATTCATTAATGGATGAACCTACATATTCAAGAAATTGAATATTTGCATATTGAATTAATTTCATTCTCTCTATATCACTGTCGTTTCTCGAAATTCCAACAAAATGAGAAATCCAGCTGATTATAAATTGAATAAGTTTAGTCATTTGTAGGGTAGAGCTGGAACTGGATTACAGTTGAATGAAATTTTGAGAAAAGAAGCTGCCGAGAAACGGAAGGAAGGAAGGAAGAGCGAAGAAGGTCATAGGGGCAGAGGCAATCAAGCGAAAAGAGGCATGACGAGAAGAGAGAAAGAGAGAGCAAGCTTGAATTATGAGGCAAACGGCGGCGGCGGCGTGCAGCGACGTAGTTAAGGAGGCACACGAGATTACCGCGTTTTATACGTTTCTTGAGAGCGCGCGGGGCAAACGAAAAAAAAAAAAGGTAGACGCGGCAAATGAAATTTTTCGAATGAAAGACTCTCGCAGCGGCAGCGAAAATCGCATAATAGGACGCATCTGCCAGCGAGCTTTTTTTCAGTCTCTCTACAATTTCGATATCGAGTGATTAAATGTTTTCATTAAGAGCTCAGATAGATAGAGAGCTTCTATTGCGCTTTTTTGCTTTCGCTTCCTCTCATTTGCACTAACGAACTCTCTCCCTCGCTCGGGAGCGCGACAGAGCTTTTCAGTCTTTCAATTAGTTCTTTCGGACAAAGTCGGCTCCCAATATGAAAATCGCCCTCGATATATAAACTTGAGCGGATTATTCGACTTTCGATTCGTGGAAATTGTTTTTAAAGGCTCTTAGTTTTTTTTGTACCTCCTCTCATTCGCAGGATTTTAAAGGCTTACCGAGTATTGGAGTACGAAACGATTTTGCTATTTATGCTTTATTCTCATTGTTTCGAATTGCAGCAATAATGAACGTAAAAATATTTCAGAACACTCGAATGCTCGATTAAGCTGCAGTCATTATTTGGATTACTCGACTATAAAATACAAATGTTCTTTATACTCACTCGATTGCTGTGCTTATTGAATAAATGACCATATCAAATAACTCACCTGCAACAAAAGGAAACAAACATTACGAATTAGCAGATGAAAAATTGTAGGTTTATTTGTTTCAATTCACGATAAAAGAGTTAATTTAAAAAAAAAAAACAACGAGACCGAATACGAATTGTTTGTGCTCGGTCTAGTCGAAATTAGACTTTTCTAATCTCGACTCTTTCATCAGCACTTGGGCGCGCAGCAGGACCAAAAAAAAAGCGCACAGCGAAGACGTTTTCGCAGGATTAAGCTACAGAGAGAGAGACACCGAGCGAGAGTTGAAAAAGCCAGCCTCATATCGCGAGGGCGCGAAAAAGGAAAAAGCGTTTTTGAGGATGGTAAGGTGGGCTCTGCTCTCTGGTGCGGTTATGAATGCCGAAATGAGTTGGCAGTCGGCCAAAGGAAGACCTAAGGCGAGTTTCGCAGGAGAGATCGATGGCCGCACGCTTATACTTTCGATCCATGAAGTTTGCTAGTAGTAGTAGTGGATGGTGGTGATGGTGGTGGTTCCTTCACGACGATACTGTCACGCGAGCGACTGATAAATTGCCAGCGCGCAGGCTCCATCTTTATTTTGTCTATTGTCTCGCCGCTCGTGTGGGTGTCTCGCCCCCGCGTATAGTTATAGTCCACGAGAGGACTCGCGACAGATCTGCTGTTTGTCTTGCACCACCACGTCGCCGCGTGCTACCGATGCCATTTCGTTCTTTCGCCTACATATATACATTTTTCAACCACCCTCTCTCTCTCTCCATGCATACCTTATTTCCGTACTACGCTTGCTCCTAATACTCTCTCATACTCTTCTTCTTCTGCTTCTCTGCAACCACTGACACGACGCTCGGCAAATGGGATACATGCGCGACATACTCGATTTGACTAAACTTGTCATTTCAGTAGCGTTGCGCATTACAGTACTAGCGAGAGCGCGATTTTGGACGATGTCAAAGCAGCTGTCACACCCCCCACGCTTTTTCACTAATTACGCGCGGATTTACCTTGAATTTATATTTACCCGAAAAAAAAAAGAATTTTTTTTTTAATTTCCACCAAACTTTCGGTTGGCCAAATATAATATTTCATAATTAATCGCGGCTGAAAGTCTCATTAAAACTTTGGCAACTAACTCGCTCATCTCCCGGCGGCAACGTTTGCACAAACTGTCGGAGATTTCGAGTTTATTATACAATATTTTTATTTTTTTCAGGTGAAAAGTAACGAGTTCGCTGCGTGTATATATGTCGCTCTAATTGAATTTGTTTCTCCTACTCGTTTATTAAAAGAAAATATCGCGCGCAGTAGTAGACAGTAGGGAGGGTAAATTGAAAAGTCCGCGAATAAATATCAGCGTGTCAATAGTTTCTAATTAATTCGTCGAAAGCGCAATAGCATTTCAATTTCCGCGATATCGAGCTCTTTTCAATTGTTCGCCGGTGAACGTCAACCCGCGCGCGCGGGGGGGAGTATTAAAAAAGAAAAGCGTCTCGACGCAAGGACGAGAGAAATCAATGCGTACAGAAAAGAATGAAAAAAAAAGCACCGCGCGGAGAATAAATGAAAGCAGTCTCGCGCGGAGAAGCTGGGAAACCGTTAAGGGACGAAAAAAAGAAATCGAGGCAGAAGAGAAAAAAAAAATTTTTAATATATATATATATATATATATATATAGAGCGAGCGAGAGAGTTAAGAAACGGAACCAATAATCAATCGTTGCTCTTTCTCTCTCCCTCTAGATATATATAAGCAAGTCGGCTTTTTCTCCCTCGAGGGAGGAGGAGGATGAGGAAAAATGCGCCCTCGTTAAAAGCTTCAATCTCTCGAAGAGAGAATGAGGAGGAGGAGGGGGAAGAGAACGAAAGATCGCTGCCTGGAGAATTAGCCTTGGGCGGTCCATATCGATCGTGGCGTTCTTTCTCCTTGCGCTAATAGATCAAGCTCCATACACTCTGTATATATGTCTCCATGATATAATTAGTCTCTCGCTCAATTATTCAACGTTCTCGTGAATTCCTGCCGGTGTAATCCTGTTCAGCGTGCGAAAGCCAAAGGCGCGTAATGAGACGGCCAAAGTGCTCTCTCGCTCACAGTATGCCGCGCGCGCGCCTGCACCTCTCTTTAGCCTTTAACGTCTTTTCGGAGCTTTGTTGCGCGAGCTAGAGGCTTTGTCTATCCGGCAAAGCGCTCGCGAGAAAGCTGGCACACAGCTGCTGAAACGGTAAGGTTCGCTCCGTGAATCGGGTTACTTTCAAATTAAAGCCTCCTTGCTTTATTATTACAGTCGACGCGCGCGATAATTTTGCTTCTTCTTCTTCGTGCAATTACAAAGGATTCTACAAATGAGCAACAACAACAACAACTTTTAGTTGCGCAGGAGGTTAATTGCTAAAATAGGGCGACGCGCGCGATCGATCGTAAATCGAGAGAGAGAGAGAGATAACTATTTGTGCCGCGACTATACGCTATCTACGGTAAATAACGCTCAAATGAACAAAAGTGGCTTTGGGGATTTAATTTGCTGTACATGCCGTTTAATTAAGTTGACGCTGCCACTGCCACTGCGCTACTGCTGCAATTTGCAAAGTTTGTAATGAGGGTAATCGGGCAAATAAAGCGATACACACGCGCGCACCCCAGTGGCGGCTCTGAAATTGAGGCATCTGCTCTCTCGGAGAGAGAGAGAGATAGAGATATAGGATGGCAAAAGATGGGATAGCTGCCTTGGCCCTCTCTTCCACCCGAAGAATAATGACTCGAGGCTCGCAAGACATAGCTAACTGCTCGCTCGAGTCGAGCGTGTAACCTCGGGAAAGTGCCTATTTTCTTGTTCCACGGCGGCGGGCGACAACTTTAGTGTATGTGTGTGTGTGTCCCAAACCTCGAGTCTAAGAATAATTAGAATGGCGACCCGCCATCGTTTCTAATTTCGAATCTCGCCCCCCAAAAGTTTTCGCACAATCTTGAGTCACGACTCCGCCGCGAGATTAAGTATACACAGAGAGTATAGACGCTGCAACGATTCAATTAATCGTATGCGAGAGCGAGCGTGGTGCAGAGTATGTGCGCGGCTCGAAAAGGGAAACTAATCGATATAGTGCGGCGAACAGTGTGGGACTATAGTGGGGGGGTATAAGGGAAAGCCGACGGGTAAACAGGAAGGATTGAAGAGCATTCCTGGGTTGTGCGCGGGAGTGTGCGGTGGCGGCCAATTTCCAGCGACAAAGTGCCCTCGAAACAGTATACGGCCTAAACGCGAAAATATTTGGCAGGGAGACTATTCTCTCGCTCTCTCACTCACTCAGTCAGTCTCACTCCCTCGCCTGCGCAACGGCTCTTTGGCTTCCTCAAATATTCCGTTGCCGCCGCCACTGCCGTCGTCGTGGCAGCACAGCAGCACACAGAGAGAGGCGCCACTCGCATTCTTGTCCTCTCGTATTTCCCCGTTAGCTATGGGCGCGCGCGCGCGCTTCGCTTTCGGGTCACGTAAATCAACGAGATTAAATTCGATGAAGAATGTTTGGCAATTGCCGCCGCGGTGGCATCGATCAGAGTGCTCGGAGCTACCCTACTACTACTACTACTACAACACACAGTGAGAGAGAGCAAGTAGTAAGAGTCGAGGTTCGGTCAGACGAGACGGCGGCGCGCAATCACGAGAGCTGCCGAAACAAAGGGGCGTAAAAGTCAGTCGTCCGTTATTTGTGCACGTCTCCGACGCCTTCTGCTATTGCTCCTGCTACTGCCTTTTTCTCTCCCTCTCGCTCTCTACAGGCTTGCTGGGGCAATTGCATTGTCGACCCACCGCTACCACCACCACCACCACTACTTGGAAGCTTGCCGAAATTCTGCTGATGGAGAGACGGAAGCAAGGTGCGAACTGTGATTCATTTGCCGAGACGTAAATCTTTGCTCTCGAGCGAGCGAGCGAACGCCGCGCCAGAACGCGATTAACATTTTAATGAGGCCTCTTTCCCACCCCCTCCAGCTGCTTTTAATGACACATCGCTCCTTAATATTTATTAATTGTCCGACTTTTCTTTTTTTCATACTATGAAGATCGTAATTCATTTGTCTGCATTATTTCTTTATTCTAACTCAAGATAAATACGTTGAAATAATTATTCTTAAACGACCTGATTTTTTTTATAAAAATAGAATCACCGATTGGGGCTTTTCGTGGATATCGATTTATTCATTTCCGACGAATCAAATATAAGCCGATAAATGAAAATAGATGGAGAGAAGCTGAATTAAAAAAAAGAGCATAGTGGTGATTATTCAATTCTTCGAACCTGTCCGGTATTTCTATTTGCAGCATCCTCCAGCCGGAAAGAGCTCAAGAATTGCCTCGACCTCTGATAATCGCTCGGAGCTTTAATCGCATTATTAAAATCCCAGATCTTCGTGCTCTTTTCCCCGCGCGGCTCTCTGCATTTCTATCTCTGTATAATACCACTGTCTATGTTATATTTTTTTCCTCTCTTCTCACAGCCGAGAGAGCTTGCAAGCACGTATAGATATACTATATACACACACAGGGTATATAGAGGCGGAAAAAGGGGAATGTTGCACTTGGCTGCCCTTTTGACGGTTCTTTTTTTTCTCCCCCCCCCCCCCCCCCCTTGCTTGGGCTCTCTATCGCGACTCACGCGAGCTTTTCGAGCTTTCTTTTGAATTTCAAAAGAAAGCGAATTCTAGAGGCTAGCCGATGTTTTAATTGGCATAAACAATGGAGGAGTACGCATATCTCGCGAAGTGTAATAACGGGAAAAGCTCTAACCATGTATTATACTATTTGAAAGTGCAGGGTAGTTTTCGTAACGGGACTACACACAAAGAGGATTTGCCCGCGGCGTACAAGCTACGGGATTAAATTTTCCTTTGCTCGACTTGTCGTCGTCGTAGCAATAAATTAATTAAACTCGTCCGCGCGCGATGAGATCCGCGAATGAAAATCGCGTTTAGCCTTTCCAGACGACTGAATCCCGTGTCTCCCGCGCGGACAGCGAACGCGCTCTTTTATCATGCAGCTTTTTTTTTTTTTGCGCCAAGAAGAAGAAAGAAAGAAAAGAAAGAAAGAAAGAAAAAAGAGAGCCGCCAGCGGAACTCACTTGTACGCGAGAGCGCGCGTTTGGAATATTTAACGCTCGTTTCCCAGGCCCAGCTGTATAATAGCCCCGCGCTGTTTCCTCTCGCAAGTGTACACGCACCACACGCGACGCCTCGGGGGCCGCGCAATTTTATTTCACCTGCGATCTGCACGCGCGTTTGCCTATGTACATGTATAGACGCGGTCAAAAATGCAGTTCTCTCTCTCTTGATCTCCCGTTATTTCATTTCGACGCCGAAAAGTTTGGAGGGTTGTTATATACGCTCGCGGGAGAAAAAAATCGATTATTTTGTCTGACCGATTGATGAGAACGCTGAATTAGTTTAAATCTCAAAACTTTGGCTTTCGTGAAAAAAAGAGAGAAGAGAGAGAGAGAGAAAAGTTTTTAAAGAAATTAATGATCTAAGAGGGAAGTTTGAAAGGCCATTTAATTAAGGGGGAGGAGAAGGATCGAGCTAAAGTCGGTTAGTTTGCCGCTTTCTTTGCCTCGGGGTAGAGAGCGAACTCGGTCTGCTGAAAAAAATGTATCTTTCTTATTTATCTTAGCTCTTTGTGCTCTCTCTCTCTCTCTCGTCTACAAATGTTTCTTTTTTCAATCGGATCTATTCTCACTCTCTCTCTCTCCGTCGAGTTTTCCGAGATAATTGCTTTGAAAAATTTCGCTAAAAATGATGAACGATCTCTATCTCTCTCGGGATACAGCGCTCGTTCATCAACTTACCCTTTTTTTTTTAATTGGAATGATCAGGAAAGAAAGAAAAAAAAGAATGATATATAAGATCGCGTTTAGCGGAAGAAACAACAAGAAAAAAAAAGGAAATAACAGGGAACGTTAAACGCTCGTCATTGTATCTTTCTCTCTCTCTTTTCTTTTTGCGTGAAATTCATTTGGTGGACTAATCACCGGGCGGTCGCTGCTTGCTCGAGTCGAGGGGAAAAAAAAATTGTTGGGTCGCCGTGGTCGAAAAACAGTCATTAACCGCTTCATATATTATTCATCGGGGGTGGGAGGGCTACTAGTCAACAAGAGCAAGCAGTGACTCGCCTGAAGGTTTGACTTTTGCGAGTGAGTGAGCCACACTGATGAAAAAAATGCCTCGGCAACATAAGGCTCTCTATCTTTTTCTTAAATGCCGCTCGGAGGAAAAGGTCGAGGAGGGAAATTGATGAGCGGAGCCGAAAGTTCGTACATCAAGCGAGCTGCAGAGGGAAAGCAAGTTGTCGTAACGGAGCACGTGTCACGCGAGAGAGAGAGAGAGAAAGAGAGAGATGATGGATCCGTATTACCACGCAGCTCCATAACTTCAGTCTAATGAAGCGAGTCGAGGAGTGGGCTGGGAGGGAGATACACGAGCGAAGAGTGTTGAGCTGCCTGTTTTCCGTATAGACGACGACTAGCGCGACTACGATAGTACGTAGCTTGCTACTGCAAGTCGAGATTGCAGGCTTTCTCCTAATTGTGTGCGAGCGATATAAGCTTTTTTCGGGCAACGCCACAAGCGGCTCTCTATCCGAAATCAATCGCGAGGAATTAAGCCGATGCCGCTAGTGCTATACTGCAACCTACTACGCGGACGCGCGCGGGGATCGCTAGGGGAATTTCACGCTAATTTACGCGAAGGATTATTTTTGGTGAATGAGCGCGCACGCTCGGATGAGAAGCCGATTGAACACGCCTCAATTTGCCGGTTTAATGGCCAAGAAGAGCTTTCCGAATAGGCGCATTTATAATTCCGTAGCGCTTGAGCTTTCGGGGATTGGATAGTTAATACGCAAGAGAGAAGGGATTGAGTCTCTCTCTCTCTCTCTCTCTCTCTGTTCGCGATTCATATATATATA
>JAWWMK010007187.1:0-12642 GCA_035047105.1 Galeopsomyia nigrocyanea
AAATACATAAAAAACATTGATAAAATCCCGGGGACCTTTCAATGTACACTAAACCCCCTTTGGCGACTAGACTATTACGCGACCCTACCGCGCCGCACTGATTTACTTCAATTGAGAGCGTAATCCGTGCAATTTCATTTCTTTTTTTTTTATTTTATTTTATTTTATTTCTTTCTTCGTGGCCCTTAACGTTACGCGAGTTTGTAATCTTATGGCTTACGAAGTAGCAGCCCGTAAAATACGTGATGCTGGACTGTTTATCGAGAGTATGACTATTATTTACGATCGCATTTTTCGAATTTAAAATTGATCGATGACTCGTACCGTATAGATTTCAACAACTAGGCGCATCGTAAAATTCAATTATAGAATTAAAAATAATTGCACCAACATTATTATTAATGGGTATTGAATAAAACGTGATATCAGCGCATAATTCACCAATTACTTAGCCAACGAAAAAAAAAAGAAGAAAGAAACTATGCTCTCGGAGACACACACACAGTATACGAGCGAGCTTATAAATTTTGCGTTCTAGAAAATGACGACTTCGTCGGATCAATTTAATGCGGCGCGCGGATCTAGAAAAAGTCTACTCACCCGTATGAGATTCGCGCCGTTATCGCGATTGCCCACTCGTGAATATACATTCCACATATTATATTTATAGTCCTAAAGTATTTATAAGCTAAAAAACTATATATTATAGTCCCCGAGAATCCCCTTTTTTTGCATAATAGCACCTTGGTAGCTTTGGTTTAAACTCGTTTTCTCCATGGCGCGCGCTCGCGTTTAATTGCAAACTCGCGCGAGGGAGAAAATGTACAAGCGAAGTTTATACGGCATACCAACGGCTAATTACTCGCGGATAGCGCGTGTTACGATAATTTATTTGAGCTTTTATTCTTTTTTTTCTGTTGGTTCGCTGATCAGGTGTACTTACTTGGCATTGGCACATTTGCATTTTGATGGAATTTTTGAGAAATCAAATTTCCTTTTTTTTTATTTCTTTGATGAGATATTATATTTTTTGGGGGGTTTTTCCATTGATTTGGAAAGAAAAGACAGAAGGAGCGAGGTTTATTTTAAGCTCGTTCGTGACAACTCGAGCGTTACTTATTTATATCGAGGATTCTCGAAAGTAGCTTTCACGCTCATTTCCTCTCGCTTCCGATTCGCCTTCTTTACTTCCGCACTTTGATTTTACGCTCGACTGTCATCGAGCTTTATCTAAAAATAACACATGTTTTCGAGGGTGTCCTCGAAACATTTTCGTGAACTTCCAACATTCCTATAGTAGAACTCTTCGATTACGTCGCTCTCATCTTATTATTAGAATAAAATTTATAAAAACAAGCCAACGTACCATACGAAAAAACATTTTCGTTCGAGTTTGTTAAAGATTATCATGTCCAAGAGCTGCGCTGCGTCCTCGGTCCAACATCCAAATGTATAATTCATGACTCGACCGCAAGCCAAAAAAAAAAATCCAAAGATAAACAAACAAACAGAACACCGACGGAAAAACGAATGCAAAGACAAACGAAAATCCCAATCAATCCATCTCCGCCTCGTTTATTCCCCTTCGGCTGTTACGTATACACTTTTTTTTTCATCATCATCCCTCGAACGCTTTTTTTCCCCATCTCGCGCGGCGATATCTGGCCTTGAAATAGCTATTGAATCGCGGAAGCGAGGTCGCGAGGGTGCCGCTTGTCTGTGAGTGTACAACACAACTAATGTACATATATACACACGCGAAGGCGGAAAAGCGATAATAAAGGAATCGGAACGTTTGCTTCTCGCGAAATTCGATTTACGATCGCGCGGAGAGAGAGAGAGAGAGAGACGTTCTGGCCTGCTTTATAGCTTTGTTCTATTGATCTCGAACGAGGCCATTGTCATTGCTCGATTGGCCACACCGAGTATATATATAAATATATGTGGGGTGCTCTATTTTTCCTGTACTGACTGATAGGTTGGAGGAAACATCAAGAATTTTTATTCGCGTGATGAATGGCCAGAAAGTATGTATATTGTCGCCCCGTGAGAATTCAAAGAATTTGAATTAACTTTTTTTTTTCGTCTGCTTATTGTGTCGAAATTGACTACGTTGGACTGTATTATATTTTGACAGTGAACTCTTATTACAATATTTTCGTAAAAAATCAATATTCATTCAATAACAACCTTCGAATTTTGAAAAAAGCTTATTATTTACGATAATCGTTAATATTCCCCAAAAGTATCCGAGATAACAAATCGCAAAATCGCCGATAACAATCGTACGCACGGAAAAATCGTTTGAATTCCGGGTAACCGATCGAGCGCCGATTGACTCACGAGAAAAAAAGTAGCAGCAGCTGCTGCTCCTGCCACGCGAAGAAGTGACAAAAGCCATAAAGACTCGGTAATCTTTTGGCGTCAACGGGAAAGGAAGCAGAAGAAGAAGATAAAAAAGAGACGTCGAACAGTATAGTAGTATATAAAGGCGACGACGAGATCCTGATAAAAATCAAAGTTTGCGATAGCTATAATATCGCAATTTGTCACTCTTGAAACTTCGAGGCCAAGAGTAGTCGTAGTAGTAGTAGTACACACAGGGTGGTTGTTTTTGGTGGTGATGGTGGCCAGTATCCCGCGGGACTTTCAAGGTTGCCTCGTTCTCTTTTTTTTTTCTTCGACTCATTCCTCATTGGCTATGTAACACGGGGGTTGCCAAGGAAACCTTCATCACGCACCGAACGGAGAGCAAACCGAACGACGACTATGTTTACCGGTCTCGACCTTGGACCACACTCGCGGTCCGCCGCCACTTTTTTTTTCGTCTCTTCCGCTCGTTCCTTTTCTTTTTTCTTTCTGGTTTTTTTTTTGCTTTACGTGTCGTCGCTTCTATAATCTGCTCGGCTATTTTTATTCCGAATCGTAAATCGGCCAGCATCCAAGTTGTCTTACCCCACTTACGTCTTTGTTACGTGTATTATCGCGTGGACCGGAGTTTATTGGCGACATGTAATAAGGGTTGCGCAAACAGTTATGTTCGCGTTTGGTATGCTTAACGCTGGGAGAGAATTGATTTCCGATTCTATAGTAGATGTGGGCGGTTCCTGCTGCTGCTGAATGACCTCGTGAATTTTCTCTCTCAGAGATGATTGGTGTTCATTGATTTTCCTCTAATGGCCTAGATAAACTTTCATTTTCGATCTTCGACCCACTCAGATACCGATAAATTCATCCCATTCCAAGTTGAATCAGCTGTGAACTATTTTACTTTTTGAATGCCATTACGAATACTTACTTTTCCAACTTCAATAAATTTTGCACGAAACTGCTTCGATTTCAATAATAAATCGAAGTCGTTGGAATGACTTGAGTTGTCTGAATAGCCGACACACATAAGTATCATCTGTTGTCGTACAAGTTTTTTTAGTCACAGTACCATCGAGATACAGATATAAAAGGATTTTTTTTATGAATAGACTATGGGACTAAATAGATGCACGCACGGCACACGTAACTGGAACAAAAGAATATGCAAGTAGCTCGTAAAAGGATTTCGACAGAACATGGCGTCGAGGTATTAGTCAAAGTCCCGCTGTAGAAAGTAGCTCGGGCATCGGTATTATATCAGTGCAAATTTAGATATGGCCGGGAAAAATAAATCAAAAAGGGTAAAAGTTTGGTTTTCAAGGCTGCCGAGCATGCGGCTACGTTGTGTCGAGGCATTGTTTGCGTAACGAGCGGTATATACGATGCTGCAAAACGGTAACACGCCATTCATAAAAGCGCAGTTTAAGCACATAGCATCGAGGTCATCCAAACGGTAGAGAGAGAGAGAGAAACTTCCAAAGCTTCGCACCCTTTTCTCCCTCCCTTCACCCCGTTGATTTTGGAGAAGGTCCACCTCCAATAAATTTTCCACGAGATATTGCTCTAGTGTTGCGCGCACGGCGCGCTTGTAAATCATAGGCGCGCGCTCGCGTGCGCAAGTTTGCACAAAATTTTGCGTGAAAACTCTCTGCGTCGCTCTGCCGAGCCTCAAATTTATACGCACCGGCCAGCGCAATCCTTTTGTTGCGCTCGCTCTGTCGAGCAGGTCGAGTTACGACAAAAGGGGTTTCGGGCTTAAGACCTCTACTGACGACGGGGGATACACTGCAATATTACAACGAATGTCGTAAGATATCTATCTCTGTCACAGTTTAAAAGTCAACTTTCTCAAAAACGATATTCGCCAATGACGACGAGACTGGTGAAGAAGCTGTGCTGCGCGAATATTTCATGACAGCTATTGGACTTGTTAACCCCTTGTGTTTGTGCGCTGGTTCTTCTATAGGCTTTCCCTTTTACAAGGATATACTAACTGAAACTGATTGTTTGTAGAGAGGAAGAATAGTTTTGTAACATTGTTTTTAAAATCATACATATAATAATAATAGTTGTCTAATTGTACTTTGGAAATCAATCATTAATAATAACAGTATTTTTCTGCCTGTTTTATTAGAATAAAAACACTTTATTAAAATATATACATCTTTTTTCAACGTAAAGTATATAGATTAGTTTTCTTTCATAAGTGTATTTGTTTTTTTCCGTATATTTTAGACGATCATAAATTTATACTTTTCAGCTATATTTAGTATCGCAAAACCAGTGCTCCTAAAATAAAGTTTTGCATTTTCAATGTTCCTAATATTGCAATAATTTTCAAAGATAATACACACGAAATTAGCATACAACATTCTTATTTATCGTTGAGTAATATAACTATTGAGTGAATTGTGTATTCTTGCTTGCAAATATGTTTCTTAACAAATAATTAACTTGAAAATTCTAAGATTATTTATATTTATTGGCTACTCAAAATTATTAGCTGCAATATAATTTGAAAACCAAACCGGATACGATCACGAGTTAATTAATTCATTTTGCCATTAGAAATTAGAAAATCCGTTATCATCAATCAAAAGTACAAGGCCATAAATCGCACTAATTATAATCATCAGTACAAATAAACGACTTTACACAGGCTATATGCTCCGAAATTCCCAAACAGTGCCGAGAAGTAAGTCAGAAAGTGACCCAGTTTTCGAGAATATTGCACTTATTCAGCAGCAGCAGCAGCTTTAATAGCATTGCTAAATTTACGAACACTTTAAATAGCTGCGAACTATACAAATCCCCTTACTCTTTCACTCAGTCAGTCAGCAGTCGTATAGCTTATCCCTTCCTTCTCTCTCTATTAGCCAGAAAGGGCACCTTTCTCGTTCGCAGCGGTGGCGCGCGGTAGAGCGAGCACAGGTATGCGGCTTGACAGTCAACAATGGGCTACGCGGTCCTACCTCGCATTATTCGCCTCCAAACTGGAGCATTTCCTTGGCAAGGTCGCAGCAGCAACTCGAAAAACCCTTCTCCCTCTCACTCTCTCTCTCTATCTCTCTCTCTCTCTCTCTTTTGCGCCACTTCCGTGGATTTTGTAAGGGATATTATACCCTTTTTTCCCTATTTTTCCATATCGAAATCGAGACGTGAATGCGTGGGAAGTCTGGTGTATGTGTTATTTTGCGTTTTTGAGAAAAACGAACTTGTATATGTAGACAGCTGCCAGCAAAAAAAAAGGGGGGATCGGGCGGAAAAAGGGTGAGAGAGAGAGATATATATATAAAATAACATGCAGGTCATTGTGCGACGACGATCTTGTATAGGTCGCCCCCGTGCGATGAAGATGAGTACACGTTTCCAAAAAAATATATATAAATCGTTCCGATTCAATGATTCTTTAACCCTTCGTATGTATAGGCTTTATAAATTGTATTTTCGATAGATCTGTATTTCCTGTTGGTTTTAAAAATCTTCATGGAAAAGGAAACTTTCAGTGTATCCGTCAAACCTAACTGACATCGCAGTCGTCCTAGAAATAATTATTCAAATCAGATAACATTCGCTATCGGTATACCCTTGAAAGTTCTTTCGGGCGAGGATACATTTGAGAGAAAAAAGGATAATATCCGAGCGAAATCGGTTTTTTTCCTTTTCAGCGCTTCTAAAGCTTGAAATATTGACTTTCGTGCGATAAGAGAAAATTCTTCTTTCTTCGACAAAACATGAGCAGAGACAAACTCGTTTTTGCCCTTGATAAACGGGGTAGTAGGATTATGAGAAACTCGATATTTCTTTTTGGCAAGTTAGGCGCGATTTCGTCGAAGCTCGAATTGTTTGCAACACGTTTTATTTGATTGATTGTATCGTATATTCGAAATCAATTATTTCATTTATTACGAAAATCGAAAAAAAAAAAAGAAGATTTTTCTATTCTTTTCGAAACATATACAAATGTTAACGTTGAAATATATCTAATTGTCACGAACGAACGTTCAGTAAAACGCTATACAGCTACATCTCAATTCGTCTTATCGCTCACGCAAAAGTGTTACAAATTACACCTTATAGCCTCACTTGATAAAAGTCCTCTCTATCTCTCCCTCTCTCGCGCAGTCAAAGTAAAGAGTAAAAGCTCGTAAATTTATCATGGCCATAATACGTTTGTCGGTATATGTACGCGATGCTCAGCGTCAGATATAGGCGCGGAAGGATTGCTATATCCACACGCGTACACACACAGGTGAGGCGAGCGCACGCGCGCGCGTAGATGAGTGAGTTGAGTGGCGCGTTCGCTCGTAAAACCAATAATGTTATTTATGCCCGGAATGATTCGAGCCTTAAGGGCATTTGATTTACGAGTCGCGCGTCGTCGTCGTCCCGCAGGTTATTTACAGGCGACGTAACGCGCGCGAGACGTTTAGAGGGAGGTGCAGCAGCAGCACGCCGCTATATAGTGGCTTCGGGAAACAAGGCAATATTCTTAGATACCTTTTGGACGCAGACTATACACAATGTTGCGTGAAAATGAAGCCGTTATTTATGTCCGCCGAAAGCTTTCGGTGTGCGGCGACGTGTTTCCTCTGCAGGTGGAGTGTGCAGTTTTTCCAACGATCCTGTTATAACGCGGGCCGCGCGCGCTCTTGGACGGAACGGACGGAGAATAATAACTCAGGTGCACATTTTTGGGGATGGCTTTTAATGTTTTCAAGCTGCGCGTCGCCAACCGGCTGTGTCTTTGAGTCTCCTGCTGATACTCATCGACAGCTCTCATCATTGATCTTTTAAACGGTCGCCCGCTTTTTGGGGGTTTGGTTATGGGCATTTTTTTGATGTCTTTGTGGCCGACGAGCAAGAGACAATCTTTTGGGAGGCCAGCGCTTTCAAGGTCGCGTTTAAATTCCACTTGCGTGATTCAGCTACCTCTGCGGACATGCTTTTTTCTTCTTTCGAAGACACACTTTGTATCTTCGAAAATGAAGTATTTTAGTGTCGTAAAAACTAATGCAATTGAATGATCTTCATAATTGTAGCTTTTCGCTTAAATGCTACATTGCGTTATACATTTTATGCTTGAGACCGTGCACAAGTACAGGTTACTTTGGGAAAAATCGTTCAAAAGGTATAACGCAAGCAGCAAATAAGTAAGAATTATGCCGGAATGTAGCTGATACTTGGTGTACTGGATAATTTTTTTTTGCCGTACATTTTCGAAAGAATTTTTACTCTTACTCTGGAAAAAATAGGGGAGAATGGGGTAAAACACCCAACTTTTTGGTTTTTAATTTTTTTAACGTGTTCCCATGCAGTGAATCAATTTCTAATAATGGATCCTACAAGATCAGCATTTGTAGAATCCATTACAATTTTTTTCAATCTGCGAAATTATCATTTTCACATTTCAATTTCATTTCACAAAGAAAATTTTTTTGGGTAAAAGTGCCCGGTGGGGCACTTTCCCTAATCACTATTTAAACAGTAGAAAATAACGAATTTCTTGACACGAAAACTTGAAATTTTTACATTCAGAGACATAGTCAAATTGTTCCACCAATAAATAAGTTTATTTCAAGTCTAGATTTCGACATTGAAAATAGGATTCAATTTCGTACTTTTCTCGAGTTCTTGGCAAAAAATTTGGAGATGAAAAAATTTAACATTGAGTTCTTATAGAAGGGTAGAATTGCCCCAAAGAGTAACATTTTTTTAATAGGCTGTATCTTGGGTGCAAATTAACTTTCAGATGCGTGCGACCCGTCAAAATTTTCGTCTTTTGACAAAGAATATTAACTGTGTATCAATCTTGTAATGATTTGTTTGCATACTTTTTGTAAACGCATAATTGTTTGGCCAAAAAGTTACAAAAGCATAGATCGAAAATGACAATGTACCAGAAAACGTTCTAAAAGCTATTTCTAAAGCCAAATTTGGGTGCCATCGGAAGAGCACGAACACAAACATAAATAATCTTTCTTAAACCTAGTTGAAATGTGTCTCATTTCAAAGATATTCAAGATCGGGTGTTTTGCCCCAAGGGTAAATTACCCCGATCTCCCCTAAATATTTTTCGATACGTAATAAAAAAAATACATGTGACATTTCATTAAAAAAATAGAAACTAATCCCGTCATTTATCTTTTCTGTTCGCAGGTAACTATATCAGCCATCCATTCTCAACCTACGAGCTCAATCTGCCGTGGGTGAGTTATTGACTAAAATTATCTGAACGAGCAAATTCCTCTTTTCTCTCTCTTTCTCTCGTCCACATATATATCTCTAACCGCGCATCGCGTACACGAGGCAAAAAAAAAAAGAAGAAGAAGATCAAGCATCTCCCAAGAGCTAAGAAAAGCAGAGAGTTTTGTCGGACGATATGTGTGTGTATGCGTATAGCATACGCGAGTAAAAGCGTAGGCGACGCGCGGCGGTGGCGGCGGCGGCGGTTCGTATTAACCATTAGCAGAGCGATGCAGCTCACGCACACGTTACAATGCAGCTTGCAATGACGACGACGACGACGAACGAACGAACGAACGACGACGGGCAAAGACCTCGCATGCGGGACGATGCACCCTCGGCCTTGCCCTAGCTCTCTCGCGGGCATTAGCCCAAGTCTCGAGCGCTCGCGCGTTAGTACATGTATATTATACGAGAGAGAGAGAGAGAGAGAGAGAGAGAGAGAGTTGCTATTTTGAAAGTCGATAGATCTATCTACTGAATATTCGTCGCGTGATCGCATTTCTGCTAAGCGCGCGGATGATTTCAATTTTAAATTTTATATTTGCAAAATTGAAACATCTTTTTTTTTTTTGGAGAAGGAGAGATTTTAATTTTGGATATGAAATGTGTTTTCGATTTATGCTGTTCGATAATATATTGATTAATTATCATTTTTATTACTCGATAAGATCGATAACATTTATTCGGTGAAATACAACTGCTTCAGTTTTAAAATTGTAATCCGCAGTTATTTCTAGATCCGCGCGATTGCCGCATACGTATACGACGGCAAAACTATTTCTACTTGGCAAAACAAGAGTTGAAAAGTAATGGACTAACAGGGCGTAACTCCTTGTTTCCTCTGGTCGCGCGGGATACATATCAGAGCATCTCTGTCTGCCTGACGAGCTCTATAAATCGCAACAAGCCAATCAGCGCCGATTGAAACAAGAATCGCGCAATGGATATATACAGCAATGAATGGCGAGAGAGAGAGAGACTTTACTCTATGACAAAAGCAATGAGAATGAGAGAAACAAAGAAGGAGGGGGCAACAGCCTCAGCCTCCTCACTCGCGAAGCGCCCTGACCAAGGACAACGAGATCATAATCGCTCATGCAGCGCCGCGAGACCATCTTTTTCTTATATGTATATATACCATATATATATATCCAATATAGTGTCGTCTTTTCTCGGCAATATGCGCAACCTTTCCGCTCTTCTTCTTATTGCACGTATATATAAACGACGACTCTTATCGTTTCTTCGTTACATGTACCCCCACACACACATATATAATCACGCTTGTTTCTTTATCTCGACTAACCGCGCGAGCGCTCTTCTATTTCAAGTCTTATCAATTCACCCTGGATGCACTTTTTTTTCTTTCGTTAGTTTTTACTTTTGTTTGCTGTGACTTTGAATTTTTTTTGTGGTGTTCTGGAAATGATATAGGTAGGAGTTTACAATTTTTTGTAGCATTTCATTTAACCGATGTATTTCATTTTTGTTTTAATTTTTAAGTATAGGAATGTTCGAAACCTCAACGTTACTTTTTTTTTGCAAAACCAAAAAAAAAAAAGAACCACTCTTCCTTTCCCAACTAGCCTGGCAATAAACCTTCACAAGCGAAAGAGAGAAAATCAGCAGAAGAAAATTCTTCGTAGAGAAAATAGTCTCTCTCTCTCTCTCCCACCTCTAGCAAAAAAAAAAAAACGTTCGAGAGCGTAAACACAGAGAGAGAGAGAGAGAGAGAGCACGCAAGCCGCCTATAGGTATGGATAAGATAAAAAGCGCGAAAGGAGAGAGAGAGAGTAGTAGTAGTAGTAGTGGGGGAGCGACTAAAGTGCAACGGCAAAAGTGCAACGTACGCTCGCGGCCGATGCCACTGACCCATTAATACATATAGCAGTAGCAGTAGCAGCAGTTGTGTGCGAGTACAGCAGTATATATATATATATATATATATATACGGCCCCTCTCTCGCCATTTGAATTGCTAAAAGCCTGCGTCCGTATAAGTGTAGTAGGCATCGCCTTCACTTATGCAAGTTAAATGAACAGACTCTGTTTTTGGGTTTCTACTGCGACGACCAGTAGAGGGTTGAGTTTTCATTTGTACTTTTACGCGGCTATATTTAGCGCGCTTATAGCCGTTCGATTGATGAATCTAGTAAGCGAATTTTTTTTATTTTCTCTCTCTCTCTTGTATAGAACAAGTATGATAAATATATAATGCTCGAGTAATTGAGAAAGTGAATTTATATACCGCATGGGTATTTGATTTTTAAATCAAATTATACATTTATGCAGTCGACGACGAATAAAAAGAAAAAGAAAATCGGAAACGCTTGTTTCTCAGTCTCTAATTGAATAATTAGCAGGTAGCTTGAAGCCCCGCAATTAAAACATTAATCACTCGCACGTCCAAAGGTAAACAGGCAGCCGAGCTAATTACACGCAGACGCTCGCTTCTCGCGATAATCTCTCGACAAAACTCTCTCGTTTTTTGGCCTTATCTCCGTTGTAATTTTCTCTCTCACTCTTATTACTTTTTTTTTATTTTATAAGTTACAGGCGTCGAAAGGCAAACATCGCATAATCGGATGGTTATCCAAGCGCGATGCCATCTCTATCTCTCTGAGCATGCACGGACGATCGAAGCAGGTGCTCGCAAAAAAAAAAATTGAGAGAGTGAGTTCGAGAACCTCATGTGTGCAAAGAGGGCGAAGAACCGCGCTATGTTAGATTTGCACTTGTGTCCTCTTGGGGGATTTATATTGTGCCGGGACTACGTGTAATATTGAAATGTGATACTTGAATTTCAATTCGAATCTTTATCACTGCGAATCTTTAACTTTCGCGAATGTTTCTTGCAAATTTTATCGCCTGCATTTCCAATTTATATATCTCGGTTATTTCTATTCTCGAAATTCACATCCACGACAAAAAAGAGTCTTCAGTCGATAAAATTATAATAATTACTTCATCAAACTTCATTTTGAAAGTGTTGCTTTCCTCTCAGTGCAACGCCCCCAAACTGTCGTCTCGACTAATAACCGTCAGCTGCAAGTACACAAGCAATTCGGCGTTTAAGATCTCGTTCTGCAATGCACGCGCTCTCTATACATAGTGCGTCTAAATATTCGCGCTAGTATAGTGTTGTATTGCAGTAGCATGAGAAACAGAGATAGAGAAGAGAGAAAGAGCATTGCACCGCGCGGCGGCGCATATAACGCAGTCAAGGTTGGCGACCTCGAGTGCGCTGCTGCTGCTTGCTACTGGCTTGCGGTGAAGGTCCGCTTGTAACCCAGTATATACTCGTCGAGATAGATGAGCGATGTCGGTGACCGGGACGTCGATGATAATATATATTATCTCAATAGAAAATGTTTATGGATATTCATTGTTGAAACAATTAGTTACCGTTTTCACTTTTTTTTATACAGTTCTATATATATATAAACACAACGAAGAAAGAAAAAGAAATGAAAAGGATGATTGTAACCGCAAGAGTATGTATAATATATATTCGCATCAAAGTTCAATCGCACGTGTGCTCGCGGCCTTCGGAAACGAACAAAAAAAAAAAGGAGAGAATCTGAACGAGCGCCAAGTTCACGAGTACGCGAATTACTTGGAGTACGCGCTAACGAGCTCTACTGATTGCTTCCCACTCCCTCTTCCTTTATTTTTCTGTCTTCTTTAACTCTCATGGGGGCTCTTTCTTTTTTTTCTTCATTCGCAAATTAACGAGTAACACGCGCCAACTGAAAAAAAAGTATATGTACACTAGAAACTTACCGGCGCTATCGGTTCGCGATTTTATCTTTTTATGTCTTTAGTGTTGTACACGCCATAAAGAAAATATATCTTTATGTTTTTTTTTGTCGTCTCGATAGATTTACCTTCTTTATAAGCGATTCGAAGAATGAAATCTAGGTTGATTATGTTAGGCAGCCGTGCAGAAAACGACGAGACAAAGGAAAGCCAGAGTACGGAGCGCGCGGGGGGGGGGGGGGGGGGAGGTACATAGTCGCACGTC
>JAWWMK010007187.1:12652-27896 GCA_035047105.1 Galeopsomyia nigrocyanea
CCCGCCCCCCCCCCCCCCCCCCCCGGGACATAGGCTCACGTCGATGAGAGAATGAGAGAGAGAAATGGAAATCCGTAGTAGTTGTGTAAGGGTATGAAAACGAGGGTGAACTTGAACGAGGGTTGTTTGTTCTACATCGGAATTTCTAGACGTCTAATCATGATTTCAGCAAAATTGTTTTTTTTTTCTCTTCAAGTTCATTGATTTTGCTTTCCATTAAATATATTTTACACTCGACTTTAAACGGAGTATTGATCGATTTTAGTTTCATCTCGCGAAATAAAATTATCATTCATTCATAATTGATATTTATCAATTACGAACTTCACCATAACGTCATTTTATAGAAATTATATGAGCCGAAAAAAATCCTTTAAAAAACACGCCACTCCCATAGCATCATAGAGCAACTAACACTCCAGTGCACCAGTGCGCGCGTTGACGTACACACACGTAGGACACAAAAGAATCCGTTCATCCCTGTAAAAGCCAAGATCGCCGTGCGCCAGACAGACAAGAACAAAGAGAGAGAGAGAAAGTGGAGGGGGTAGCCAGACGAAGAAATTGCAAAGCAGGGAACAGGGTTGCTGCTGCTGCTACTGCAAGGGGTTGCTTCGACATGGCGGTCGTCATGGCAACCCCTAGACGCGGAGAGAGCGAGCGAGTACAGTGCACCCTCGCGCGCCCCAACGCCAACCTTGAATCGAAACCTGCACTCGTATATATTGTACTAATCCTCGCGGCGACTGGCTTCCTTCCTTCTCCTTCTTCTCTTTTTTTTTTCAAGGTTCACTTGGATATAATGCGCAGTTTGTGATTATACAGGTGTCCAGGGTGAACTGCTTACTTTGTTCGGAATTATGAAGAAATAAGTTCGAGAGGAAAATTAACAGATACCGGAAACTGTGCGTGTAGAAACATTTAACGCGAAAAATACTCGGTAGTAAGGACGATTAGAAGGTCGTCGAGGAACGACGAATTTTTCAACGACGACATTAATTCCCAGCACGTTCTCGGCATTTTGCCTCACTCACGGTTATACTTCCTGCTTTGGAAGCTTGCGTGAGCTCTCTCTCTGTCGAGGCGAGCACCGGGTGTTTCGTGGAAAATACTACTGGAAGCCCAGTTAGTCAAGCGTCATTATATTGAAATATCCACGGCGGTGGGCCGCGGGCGTAGTACAGTGCCTCCCGTTGCGACTAAACGGCCTGCGCCGCATCGCGGTTAACCTTCGGCCCGTTCGCTCGCTCGGCTCGCTAAGGCTGGCGAGGTTGCTATTTCAACAAAAGATGTCTCTCTTTTGGCTTTGCTTGCTTTCTCCCGTTCCTACGGTGCTGCTGCTGATTTAGTCGTCTACTTCTTCTTCTTCTTCTTCTTTTTTTTTAAGGACGCTCTTTTCACCTTTCGTAATTACGGTTCACAACAGTCGCGTGAAAACGCGACGAACATTCTCGAGGCTTTTCAACGCGTTGCTGACGTTTTCTAAACGCGATTTCAAACTGTCAGCACTGGAGGTTCATGGCTAGTGAATTTTCCGGCTCATAATTTTGGAACGCAAAAATACATTTTAACGAAACTCGATGTGGCGATTTTAAATAGTATTAAAATTCATTAAATACTCAAACGAGGTTAGATTTTACTCAAGAGCGCGGCGATCTTAGAAGAGCACCGAAGCAATTCGATATGTCAGCTACAGTTTCATATATCTTTAATGTAAATGCGATAGTTATTTGTCAGTGCAAAATTTTAATTCAAATACTTACTTTGCCTATTGATCGCTAAATTCTGTTTTTTTTATTCGAGGAAATTATAAACGTTCTAAAAAGTTATATGAACTAAGTTTGAAACTACTTAAAGAATGCTCGATCTTATCTTATTCGTTGAAACTTTCTTCATTAAATTTTTATCTGCAGCTTTTTGTTTAAATATTATAATGTAAAATTTCAACTCATTATTATTTTTATTTTCAAATTAACGTTGCAGTAATTACTTATTGACGCTCGAAACTGCGCAGAATTTATCAATTAAATCTCCAAATTATTTGAGAACAAAATGAGTCGAAAATGACAATTAAGCGACCTATCCGCGACAATATATAAATTAAACGCTTGCAGTTATGAAGCATCTACGTCAAAGAATGAAGTGTCGTTCAATTAATTTCCCCGCGAATACTTGGAATTTCAGCTACTCGATAAACGACAATTAACGGGTGGAAAATGAAATTCCAAAACCAGCATATTATATGAATAGCGGCATCGAAAATCCACGAACTCCGCTTTTCACCTCGACAGCTTTTCTCTCTGTGTGTGCACTCTCTCTCTCTCTCTCTCTCTCTCTCTCTCTCTCTCTCTCTCTCTCTCTCTCTCTCTCGTATATATCGATTACGCGAGCGCGCGCGTCGTTGCCATGGCCACGCAAGGTATACGCATGTTGCATTTCTCGTCCGCCATGGCGAAGACCTTGATCCTGAACGCGCGCGCGTGTCCAACGGCCAAGTGCATTCGCTCATCCTGCATATAACGCGCGACATTTCGAGTGGGATTTCCATTTGCGCGGTTCATAAGTTTGCCTTTGGATTTATAGCAGCTTCTTCTTTTATTTTTTTTTTCAAAGCTGTGCAAATTCAATTTTCCGGATTATCGGATTTCTCACCGCGCGTGGAATTTATTCGATTCTAAAGTACGTTTGAGAAACGTGATCTAAAATTTGAAATGTAGAACTTTTTAGTAAGACCACTTTGACTATGTCTCAAGCCTAGTGCTTTCAAATCTAATAAAATTTATTTGAATATGTAGCTTTAGAAAATATTCATTTTCATTTCATATTTATTTCATATTTTTTATAAAAGAAACTTTGAATAAATAATCGATAAACCTGCTTCAAGTGGAAAGAGGGAGAAAGAGAAAGAGAGTAGTATAGCCAGGCTTCGGTCAGACGTACTTTAAAACTCCATATTGAAAAGCTTTATCGAGACGTAATCTCCTTTCATGTCTCGATAGCCTTTTGCCTTTTGTAAAATAAATCCGTATTACCTTGAGGAATATCAAGGGTGCCTTTAACAATACAAGGCTGATGGATCTCGGAAACATCGCCGACAATGTAATTATAAGAGTTTTTTTCGTTACGTAAAACGTCGATTGCAGATGATCCAAGGTGAATAACAAGGGCACCATGTCGATCGGACAAGATTATGAGATGCTTTACTCATGAAAAGTTATAAAAGAAATTTTCAAGAACAATAAAAAAAGTGAAATGAAGAATACATAGCGACATTTACGATCGTTGAATACCAAACGACAGCACTCGAAAAAAAAAATTAAGGATACACGCCGTCGACGAGCGAAACAATAAATAAGCGTTCGAATCGTAAAAATGTATTACGACCCATAAAACTCATCGAAACAAAAAAAGAAACTGACACTAAGCCCCAAAACTCACCCTAAAAATAAAGAAGAGAAAAAAAAAGACTGGCAACTTAGTATCTGGAACCCTTGCGAATCATCCCTGCTCGATAAAAAAAAGCGTCATCTCGTAACCGAGAGTAAAGCACACACGTGACTCGACGCACCTGTTGCCTCGAGACGCAAAAATCCGCCGTCCCGAACAAAGGAGTCCAACGCCGCCACTACCGCCGTCGCTGCCGCCCTCGATATCGAATTAGAAAGATTCCTTTGTTCGTGGCAGCATCCCTTCTCTCTTTGAAGGTTAGATAACCCCATGGTTGGTCTAACGCTTTAGGGTTATTTACTTTGGCCTCGGCTTCTTCTTCTTTTTTATTTCGTCTCTTTCGACTCATCGAGGGGGCGGATCGGATAGTACAATTTTTTCTCTTAGGGCTCGGAGGATGAGGTAAAGGTTATTTGTATAGACGAGAGCCGACATGTTGAAATGTTAATACGAAGGATCTTTCGGAATAACTTTTTATAAAATTCATATCTCGCGGCAAGATTATAAAAAAAAATTGAAATTTATTGTTTTCTGTGCTTTTTTAATTCACATCCAATCTAAAAATATCCATCCAATTCCATTACGCAATAACACTAATTTATTAAATTTTTTCCCGTATTTTTATATAAATAATCCCCCCCCCCCCCCCCCCCCCCCACGTACGCAATCAAGTCCTAGGAAAAAACCAAGCACCCTCATCATCGAGCAACTCAACTAATCCAATCTCATGCAGGTAACATTTAAAAAAAAGAAATAATAAAATTCAACTTCCCCGGAGACTATAAGTAATTATGCAATCTCGCGTTAGTTTTTTTTTTTACTATTGGCGCACGTCAGAGAGAGACCGGAAGCAGAGCGGGATCCGCGAGTTGCTCTCGGGGCAAGGTCGCGTCTCCCTGGCAACGGCTGGCTCTTCTCTCTCTCCCCGCGCTTCGCGGCACGTGCGCGGCCTAGGCCGTGAGCTTTTCGAGGTTAGTGTCACGGGAGGGTGGGTGGTGGTGGTGGTGGTAGCTATGCTCCATCCCGATCGCCCGAGTAACCTCGAAACTTCCTCTCTCTCTCTTTCTCTTGCGTTTGATGACTGACGATGATGATGTTACATAGATCAACTAGACACGCACATCTGACAGCACATTTAGATAATATGCAAATTACGGACTTGATGGATTTTTTTGGTGCTTTATCGTATACATGCGACTTTTTTTTAACGCTTCGGTGACCACTTGTTGACTCTCTCGTTTTATACTTTTTTTGCTGTTTGTCTGAGAAAGCGTAAAGAACGAGTATCCATTGTACTATATGTACAAGCGTTTCGAATCAAAGTTTAACTACTGTTTGAACAAAAAAGACGAAATTGATGCATTGTTTGAGAGAACGCGAACTTGGAAATGACTTTCTGAATACTTGCAAGTGGAAATTTTTACTTGAGACACTTTTTTTTAAGAGCCGTGCATTTATTATCCAGAGCCAAGTAAAAACGCGAAAACATCACGTTCGTTGTAACGTACAGTAGAAAAGATGCATGCCCGTTTTGAATAATTTACTGATTCACTTCTTCTTTTTGTTCTTGCATGAAACATTATGTAAATTATTTCTTTTTGTTTTCTTTAACGTTGCAGTAAAAAAGAGACTTTTAGTACTTGCAATTTCTTGAGAAAATTAGTATTTGCGTATTATCATTATAATAATTTTAGAAAAAATTCTATAACCACATAAAACTTTATTTATATAAGTGCATTTCAAGCGAGGAACAATAAGTGTCGAGACAAGTTTTTAACAAAAAAAAAGAACAACACATTTGAAACTTCTAGAAAGCGAAAAGCTCACAGGCAATGCACGATAGCCTGGAATCTGGGGGCGAGCTAGAGAGAGAGAGAGAGAGAGAGAGAGAGAGAGAGAGAGAGAGAGAGAGAGAGAGAGAGAGAGAGAGAGAGAGAGAGAGCTCGGTGAAGGCTAAACGGGGTGAAGGTCGTCCGTATCTCCAGCTACTCTCTCTCTTCTCGTTGATGTAGTTCTATACGCTTCGCTATGATTACGCAGCTTTAACCTATGGGGGTTTCTCTATCGCTCTCTTCTTTGCGAGCAGCTACTTACATGGAAGAGTAATTGCCTACGAATTTCTTTTCAAACTTTACGAGTCTTTTGAAGTTTATGTTAGTGAAGTTTTGAGTGGGTTTCTTTTTATAAAGGAACGGCAATATGAATGAAATGAAGGTTGCATTTTTATAGTTTCAAGTTTCCCATTTTAATTTACTTATATTCAAAGCCGCTGTTGTTTTCTAATTATTGATTTTTAATAATGTAATACGAAATGCTAAAATGAAATTCACTAAAAATCTAAATAGAAAGGTTAAACTCATCTGACCATGAAAGATAGTCTATATACATATACTTTCTCCCGACTGACGCAATACCATTAACACAACAAATCCCCCGCAGCGAATCATAAAAATAAGACCAGCCAAACTTCATCACACACTTTGACAAAAAAAAACTCTCCTAATGAAATGCCCCACGAATAAAAACACTCTCTCTTCTCCCTGTTTCGTGTACACATACATTTTCCCCCGTATCCCCGCGTCAACAGTCTTCGACTTCCGGTCCGGTGTTATCGAGGGTTTTCTCTCTTGCGCGCTAGAATTTTCATTTAATTCGATTTTCTCCTGTAAATCTGCGTGGGCGCGCGACAGCTTCTCTCGCCACTGAAATGTGAAAAAAAAAAGGTCAGCGAGCTTTATACCGTTTCGAGCTAAATCTTAATTCAACCCTCTAATAGTAGGTTAACTCTTGGCGTCCTTGGACCAATTAGTTGTCTCATCGTTTGTCATAGTTACTGGGAATTGATGTGTTTCTTGGAAATTATGCGGCGCGGGAAGTTTATTAAACGTGCATGGCTGTCGGATATTCAATTGAGTAACTTTGTTAAAGGAAATGAGTGATAAAGTATATCGCTGCAGTTTTGATGTCATGAACGAAAAATAATAATTATCTTTGAAATTTCTCCGAAAACTATATTTGTATAAGTGAAATTCCACGTCGAGAATCTCAAAGCTTCGACTTGACAAATAAACGAGCGTGAAAAAAAAGAGGCCTGAAATCTTTCGAGTCTGCGAAGGATCGTTTCTCATCCGGCAAAATTCTTCACTTCCGAGTTCACGCAATCTTCTTTTTTTTCCCCTCTCTCAAAGCCAATCTTTGTGTCCTCTTCTCCCCCTACAAGAAAAAAAAAGAAAGAAAAATTATTTCTCTGGGTTACCTCCAACTAATCAACCCTCGCCAAATAATAAGAATAAATCATCGGCCTCCACGAATTATTTATTAATTAACGACAACACCTCTGCGAAGATAATACATCGTATAGCTGGCGACGTCGACGACCTTTCGCGTATACGTTGCCTATATATACATCGCACGCATGAATAAGCAAAAAAGCGTCCTATCACGCTAGAAACACACGCGGACGCAAACGCCCACGCGTTAAGTATAATTTATGACAGCATTGGCCCTAACCTAGAGCAAAGTACCCATTTGCAACGCGTGTATAGGGTGTATACGACACGCGTCACCGCGGCGATTTAATCGCCCTACGAGAGTGACGCATGTGTGCGTCGAGTTGACGCGAGTGCATATTACCGAAAATAAATGTCGTGCATACACAACACGCGTTCTGTAATTTTTTTTTTGTTTGCTTTTCGTTGTCGAGATAATAAATATGCACGAAATAATTTTACGGATATAGTTAAACTCGCGACATGTTATGTCATTGACTGATGTTTCTTATACAACCCCTCGCAAGATTTCATATTATACATCGCCATAAACAGTAGATTCTAAAAAATTCATTGTCTATGGTGTACGCACCTATAGCTCGCGCGTTCGATCGCGAAATAACACGTTAGCGCGCGCAGCTAAATAAGTAAATTGCCGACAGAAGAGAAAGAGAGAGAGAGAGAAATGCGTGTTTAAACGTCGTTCGTGACACTGTATGGCTTTTACTTGAAGCGACAGCTTATGGGCTTTCGATTCGCGCGAACAGGGCTCTTACACTATAACTCCTCCTCCTCCTCCTCTTCTTCTTTCCACGGGAAGCGAGCCCGAGAGCTATGTATAAATGCAATGGGGTGGACGGCCGGTCAGTAACCTATACTGTACGCTGTAAAGCTGCGCAATCATAGAAAAACGGGTGATGTTCTTTTGAGAGAGAGAGAGAGAGAAATTGCGAAAGAAATTTATTTGCAACTCGAGATTTTATATAGATTATCGATGTAAGAGTGAAAGTGATTCGAGGTGATTTTCATACTTTTATTTTTGTTTGTTGACGATGAGCGAGAAGAGGCGTGTTTGTTGTTGCTTGACGAGGAAAATAATATGAGTCCATGGGTTTTTCGACGGATCGGGTGAATCATTCGGTTGTGAAATGAATTAAATATTCTGCCAGAAAATTTTTGAAAGGCATCGGACAAATCATTGCTTGGATTAAAAATAAAATTGTAGAAGCATTTATTTGTTTTGGGTGGAATTAACTACTTTAATTGAAATATTTTATGAATATTATTTAATCTTATTATTTTTTTTTTCTGTTTCAGGTAAGCATTTTACGGAGCTTTTCACCGTTATTTTTTTGGAAGAATATCACGTCTGTGAGTAACATTAAATGAAAACAATGAAGTTTCTAAATTGTGGATGCAAAAAATGTGTCATATAGTTGTTTACGTTTTGCAAACAGCAGTAAAAAGAAGCATATTTTTTCAAATTAAATTTCTTGGCAATATACAAAATCTCGACAAACGCATTGCAGCAATTTCCCTTATAAAAATAACTATCTTTTTCTCCATAAATGTATAATTGCATAATTATATAATCTAAAAATTAATTATTCGATCAGAATTCGCAAAATCAATTTTAAAAAACACACTGAACGAGCCGACAACTCCTGAACGAACGAAAGCGCAAGTAATCTCTCTCTATATACATATCGAGCGAAATCGATAATCATTGCATCATCTCTCGACCTCGAAAACCGCGCGCACGTGTAGCATCGGATACCTGTTGGATTTGTTTATTGATCCGATGACTGCTTGCGCGAGAGAAAGAGAGTTCGATAGTTGGCCTTAACGCCACCAGATGCCGACGCGAGTACGAGCACAGCGTGATAAGAAGATTTTGGTATATATATATCGCGTCGGTCACACAGTTATCTTCCAGCCGCGAGTTTCGAACGACTCCGCGCCCGCGGACTGACTGCTATCGCCACCTACTCTCAGCGTGAAACCTCACGACCCACGTTAAAATACTCGCGCGATATGGAAGCTTTCTACTTGCTCCGTTTTTATGTTGCGCGGCGCGCGCTCGCTCGCGCAAAGCTGCGATAAGAGAGCGTTTGAATTTTCGCGCGCTTTGTTTTCCGAAAGCTTGAGCTTTTTCGGGCGAATCGTTGAGTGTTGTAGTCTTCACTATGCGTTTGATTGTAATATATTCTTAAAAGACAAGCACGAATGAATCATGGTCATCTCCCAAATTAATATTAATTGAGAAATTCATTTTGTAAACGATTTTAAACTCGTATCGTACAATTATAAAAACCGAAGAATGTAAATGCATATAACAAAAGAATGTCTAACAAGTTAGCAAATCTCGCAGTCGTATAAAGTAGAAAAGATCAGCCGAGGCGTCAAAGTGAGTCGATTCGTCGTCGTCGGAATGGATTTTCGCCGGCTTTCCCCGGGATTTCGCAAAGTGAAAACTGCACACAAGTCGTGCAGCACGACTTTCACGCGCCGAGAGAGAGAGAGAAGAGATATTGCAGAAATACGCGCTCGCCGCCGTCGCTGCTGCCTCCGAAGAAAGCGAAACTATGCGCGCACAAGTGAGAGCGGGTCACACTCGCCTCGCAGAGTTGCGTAACCCGCCGCCGTCGTCGTCGTCGTCGCGACCGCGTTCTTTTTTTCTTTCTTTCTTTCTTTCGTATATGTATGCGGACACGTTTTTCGGTGAAAGCGATATGTAGCTTCCGGATACACGCGTGAGAAGCTTTCTTCCGATGATAAGGATGCAGGACGAAGTTACATACATCTTTTTTTGTGATGAGAATTTCTTTTTGCGATAGCGACAACTGCGGTGGGAGTAGTGTTGATGTCATTCAGAGTATATTGTTATCGTAATCAGTGAAGATTTTTTTTTTCTTTTCGCACAAGAGATAAGTTCAGTTTTTCGCGGGAAATCGGATGCACGTTTCCTCGGTTATTAGAATTGATAAAGTAATTGTAGCTTTTCGTCGCTGGCGCGCGTCCTGGATATTCAAGGAATTTGTTTAGACAGTGCATGCACTGCTATCAGATTTGGGTTACCTTCAATAGAAAACTCCAAAGATAATGTTTTAATGAATTAAACGTTAGCTATTGAAAATATGATGAAATACACGTCTAAATAGTTCTAAATTACTGCGTTTCTATATAATTACATTTACGGTGTAAATATTGAAATTCTCAATATTTGTGGAAGAATATTCAAAATTGATGCAATACCGCTCGAATCTTACAGATTTATCACAGATTTTCATTCATAAATCGGTAAAAAACGGAAACTCGAAAGCTTCATAGGCTCGTCCACGTGAACGCCATACAGTGGCGCCACGAGTGTCGCTTTACCAAACGAAAAAGCCCGCTCTTAGAGAGAGATGCGGAGGTATCCCGCTTGCGCTAAAAGCTCTCCTACTCTCTCTGTCGAATCGCTCGCTTACTGCTTGTATGTGTGTGTGTAAGTGTGCGCTGCTCGAGACACACACCAACACACTAACACATGAACACGCACGTAGGCCGTCGCAGAGAGTTCAGTCACTCCGTAACCTCCTTTCAATCGAAAACTATTACATACTAGCCTCAGTGATTCTCAGCGCGCGGCTCGAGGTTGGCGTATACACAACGCGATTTTTACTTTCGAATATGATACTGAGACACAGCAGCAGCAGCAGTATAGCAGCCTCGCTTTCGCGATCGCGCTCAATTCGCACTCGCACGTTTCGATGGCTTTCGATTTTTTTCTTCTTTTCGATTTATGAAACTCTGAATGTGTTTGGTCATATACTATTCGAGAGATGATGAACGCCTATGAATAATATATGAATTTTATATTCAATGGTATTGGGACGTATTGGGAGGAAGGACATTTAAAATTCAAGCGATGGGCTATTTTGAAATTATATTTACTTTCGGATTACAGGGTTGTTTTTCAACAAGAATGAAATGATAATACACAAAATAAACAGAATTTACAAAGATTCCATGACTAAATCGGTATCAAACGTTACTTCATCAAACAGCATATTACACTTCTCTAAAAATCCTAAAATCAAACCAAACAAAATCATCCCTCTTCTACACCACACACATCAAACATATCTCGCAACGTGGGACACTTTCTCCCGCAAGTACATAAGCGCGATCGGTATTCGAGTATAGATACAAGTCTTCAGAAATCCAAATCGGTCGCCACCGTCGCCGTCGCCGCCACGGCGAGAAAGTAAAAGTTGAGTATGCTCGCGGTGCGAGTGTCTTGCACTCGGGTAGAGCACCGCGCGAGCGAGCGAGACGTAGAGGCCATAAGCGCGTGTCCTCGAGCGGTCGCTGCACCGAGTCACTCGGTCGACATTGAGCAACCGGTTCGATCTCTCTCTTTCTCTCTCTCTCTCTCTCTCTCTCTCTCTCTCTCTCTCTTACTACTGTAGCGTATATATAAAATTTATAAGATATACAAGTATATATCTATATATGCGTTCATTCGTATACAACACAAATGCCGCGCCTTCCAGAATTTTCTCGCCGAGTACTGTATCCTTCATGGGCTCGCTTATCTCGGCGAGAGAGAGAGAGAGAGAGAAAGAGAGAGAGAGAGAGAGAGCTTGCAGCGACTTTTGTTATCAAGCGTCCTTCGATTTGTACGGGCCGGTAGTGTGTTTGTTGATCGCTCATCGATTGTTATATACACACACACTTGCGCCGCGGAGTTTATTGTTCTCCGTCGTCGTGTATTGTACTGTTAGCTTTAGCTCGGCTCGATTATTACATTGCTCATCGATTTGCCGATACATCAAACACTCAAGTTTACTGACCATCGCTATTAATACAGCCAAGGACGCGATATGCACTCCACTTCGATAACGACAATGAGAGAGAGAGAGAGAGAGAGAGAGAGAGAGAAAACGAAGAAAAATATAATTCTCGAAATTAATTATTCAACCCGTTCCTATTAATAGTACGCTCGGCATCCTAAAAAAAAAGCAAAAAAAAAGCTCTCGATAATCCACCTATAATTAACCACGCGTACGGCAATCATCATCGAAAGAATAATTTTTTTTTTCGTCATCGTCGATCTCGTCGAGAAGAGAAAAAAAAAGCTCGCGACCCTCGGAGTAGCAGCAGAGCAGCAGCAGCAGCAGCAGCAGCAGCAGCAGGCTGTTATTCCGAATGAACTCGCAGAAAGGGGGCAGAGCAGCAAAGCGCGAGAGATCCAGAGCAATGAGCTCCCTGCCTCGGCGCTGCTCTGCTCTGCTCTGCGCTGCGCTCGCTCGGCGTTGAGCAAGTCACCTCGATAGCGCGCGTTGAACCCACGAGAATCTAGGCCGGCTCGCGGCGGCCGTCCACACTCACACACACACTATGATTTCCCTGAGCAAGTGCACCTACGCTATATACGAGAGTGGCTGCTGCTGCTGCACACAGCGAGAGTGATTATTGCTCGAGCGTCGATTGACTTTGTTAAACACTTGCTTGCTGAAATTTTGTCGTTACCATTAATTGTGGTGTTTCGAGTAAATTATGCATGTTTTTTTACTTCTTAACGTGAGTGACGTAAATTTACGTGGTAAACAAAAAACAATCGCAATAATTGAGCGGTTAGATAGTCTTATCAACAGACCCACGATTACGAAAAAGCCCAAACAAAGACAGCAAAAATTAGCGCGATCGAACCGAGGAACGCAAAGAAAAAGAAAGAAAAAAAAGGAACGCGCGAGAAGAAAAGCGAGATTAGAGAAGAGGAGGGAAAAAAAGAGTCAAGGAAGAGAGAAATAATAAGAGGGTTGAAACGAACGCCAAGCGGGAGGGAGGGAGAAACTCGCGCGGCACGGTTACACGCGGGAGCGACTACCTCTCCTGACCCGGGTTCGTTGTCCTTCGCGAGCTGCTGCTGCTGCTGCTGCTAGCTCGTTCGTTCGCGAGAGCGAGAGAGAGAGCACGCTAGTCGACCTATTTTGCGAAATAAAAAAGCTCGCCTTGAGCCTCCTAGTAGCTGCTGCTGCTAGCTTGCCCTGGCTTCATGTGAAAATTGCTCGTTTGCTAATATCGACTCCCGCTTATCATCATTATGATCGTTTTGTGTATGGAGAGAGAGAGAGAGAGAGAGAGAGAGAGAGAGAGAGAGAGATGAAAAAAAAGCAAGAAAGAAAGAAAAATGCTTTGCTTGAAAGCTTTTTACGATGACGAGTGCGTGCATGCAGTGGGAATTGTGTGTAAGCTTTCTTTGAAAATGATGATTGCGCTTTAGGAAAGTATATATAAGTTGTGTACTCTCGCGTGCTTTCACTGATTTCTCAAGTCTCGATTTGTGATGAAATCGTGTTTTCTCATTTACGAATTCAACGCGTATCGAATGATTTTCCTTTTGCTTTCGATTTGCTTAAATAACGTACCGCTCGACAATCTATATACCAAAAAAAATGTTGTTTGTACAATAATAATTTTATTTTTCAATGTGAAACATACCGAAAGGCAAAAAAACAATCTGTTATACGAAATATGATGACAAAAAAAATTGCCATATCATGCGCATCCCCCTCACGCACGAGCTTGCAATCATACGCCCAGCGAGCGCGAAATCTCATGCAGAGGCGTCCGCGGCAGCGGCGAACAGCAGATATAGAAGTGAGATGCTCTCGTTAAACGGCTGCAGCGAGCAAGCGAGCGCAGCAAAATCGCAAGCGTATATACTTGGTGTGTGTGTGTGTGTATGTGTGTGTGTATGCTGCAAAGAAGAGGGTGGGGAGGGTATAGAACAAGCGCGGCCGCGGGAGGTCGTTGCCTCGGCGCTGACGTTAGTGGGACACTTTCGGCTTTACCACCACCTAAGCTTCTCTCTCTCTCTTTCTCTCTCCACTCTGACGTCGAACGCACGTTGTGTCGTTGTCGTCGTCGTCGTCGTCGTCCTGCGCGAAACCAAAAAAGGACGCACTTTCGCTGCTGTACAATGAGACGTTGCTGTTTTTTTTTTCTTCTTCTTTCGAATGCGTGCTGAGGGTACATTCGTTGACTCATACTACTTGACAGCGAAAGAATATTGCGTATACGATTTCGGGTCGAAAGGCAGATGTTCAGATAAGTTACTGGCACTTTGAGAAAAAAAAACTACATCGTTAAGTCCTTTATCTATTAAGACGCTTATCGTGAATTATAAACCGATGCTCGATGTGAACTCGATTTAATGAAAAAAAAGGAGAAGGAGAGTGAGAGACACACATGTTTACGTATTACGTTGGGTGTCTGACGTTACGTAAGCAATTCGGAGGCTTTTTTTTTGTCATTGTCTGCGCGTCGATACACTTTTATTAGTATGCCGCTGACCTACTGAAATCATTCTCTCTCTCCGTCTGTCATTTTTTTTTCTTCTCGCGCGCGCGCGTTTTTGTCACAAGGATAAAAGCATTTGTTTACGTTGAACGATCTCGCAGACCTATAGAAATAAACATCTTTTACGATGATCGAGTCACTCATTTTTTTTACAATCGATGACGTTGTAAAAAAAGTATCTCTTATGAAATTCAGCAAGCACTCGGTTACGCGAACAAACATATATACAGAAAAATCTGCGCCCGTAAAACCACGAAAGCTTGTTATTTACATACACGCCCGAGTAAATTTGAATGCCATTTTCGGGAAGAGATTCCGTATATACATATATCACACACTCGTCAAGCTCGAGTCTTTTCAACTATATACGCTTATTTGCAATGCCGAGAATCTCTCGAGGGAGAGTAAGAGAGAGAGAGAGAGAGAGAACGGATTGACGAGTGGAGGAAGCGAATGGCCCGTAAATTCCAGGGTTCTCTCTTGCAAGCTCTCTCTCGCAGCCAAGCACGCGTTTGCATAGACGTATTTTCCGAGAGAGACGAATAAAATTTACGACTCGAAAGAGGATCACGGGAAAATAAACCTTGCCGAGGCTCGCTCTCGTTTATTTGCCGTGCTTCGAGTGATATTCCAATTGCGAGCGAGGCAATCTGATTAAATAATCTACTTTTCTTCGTCTTTTTTTTTTCGTAGCGGATTAACTTTTTTACATCTCAACGAGATGAATACTTTTATCATTCGAATGTAACGTCAATTATTGTATATGTACTTCAGAAAAGAATCTCGAAAGTTTCGAAACTTTCCTCTCGTTCTGTTTTCTCCCTCGATCATCGCGATCCAAATATTCCATTCATCAAAATAATCCATAAAAGCTCGCGGAGATGAAAAATCAGAGCCGAAAGTTTTCCACGCAGCGTGATACAGCTACGGGCCGGGGCGTATCAATCGATGAGAGATGAAGAGGAGAGTTGCGGCGCTGCAGCAACAGCAGCTCTGAGTTCATCGACACCGTGAGCCGAGTGAACGAGAGAGAGACAGAGAGAGGTGTATATATATAGATACTCTGTCTCTTTCTCTCTTGGTTTCTCGGTCCGCCCCGTGTTGTAACGGTGCGCTCCGCTATCTTTCTCTCTCATATACCATATACTCACGCACGCGCACGCATACTTATATATATA